>ML260656.1:2078-19393 GCA_005239495.1 Nicotiana undulata | reverse complement strand
TTGTCATATGACCTAAGGAAACTCCTATTGGTGGTATTAATGTTTTACATTCATTCCAAGGGACGGACTGAGGGAATAGACAACTATTTGATAGCATGGAGGCTTGGAAATTTCATGTTACACAATCCAAACATGCTCAGAATGCCTAATCGAATTGAGCATGAGAGGGTAGATAAGCAGTTGTTCAAAGTAAAAGGCTACTGGACAAAACTGTTGGAGCTAATCTATATGAGAGGGGTTAATGCTATAGTATGGCTCATAACAATTTTGGCCATTCCTAATGCTAATGATCAGCAACATACACAACCAGGGAACCTAAGAAGAGATAGGAAGTGGAAGGTATTGGCACTAAGGAAGCAGAGGTGGATAGGGTGGAAGAAAAATAATATGCTGCCCAGAAGGTCTAAAAGAAATGGGCAGCAATACACAATAATTAGAAAGATCAGAAGACATAAGGTGACTAGGTGGGGAGGTACACTATGGATACAGAACATGGCAGGTTTAAAGATACCTAACAAGCTGCCCAGAATGTCTAATCGGAGTGGGCAGCAATTCAGAAAAACAAATCCACAACTTAGGAGCAGGAAGATGCAGAGGATAAGTAGCAATAGGAGGGATAGTCATACAAGAAGCCATGCAGGATCACAGGAAGATACAAATCAGGAGAAGGAAAATAAACATCAAGCTAGGATCATAAGTACTAGATGGGGGAAGAAGTTGAGACAGGCAAGGAGTAGAAGAACAAAAAACACAAATAGACTAATGCCTAGAATGTCTAATCGAAATAGGCATAAACAAATAACAAGAAGTTATAAGGTGGATGCAAAAAGAGTGTACAATATAAAGAAAAAGAAGAGGGATAGATAAGAGGGATCAGTATTAAAGGGGGACATGAGCAGCATACAATTAGCGGACAATTATGTACAAATCAGTAATGAGGAGTACATAAATGTCCTTTTTTACTCTAACAATGTGTTCTTTTTTGCAGGGATTAACAGTGATTCTATAAATTATCATCAGATACAAGATCTAGGGAGGGTATTACTTCCTCTAGGGGGAGGAAAAGTGACATGCATAGGGGTGGAAACCAAAGAAAGGATACAAACAATAGAGTTCAGACAAGGAAAAAAGTTGAGCCAGGAAATTGAAGAAGAAGTAGTACCTGTAGCTGGTCCATTGAGGAAATCACAAATGCCAATCAACAATTGTGGATCAGCTGGAGCTAAAAAGGCCGGCACTTGCTTGAACATAAGGATAGATACAGAAATGCAAAATAGCAGGGATAACACCCACACTATGCAAATCTGTATCTACCCTAAAAGTCAGGAAAACACAAAAACCAAACCAGTGAGTAAATGGGAGCTAAGACATTACAGAAATGAAATTGAAAGGCTCAGAGGAAGAAACTTAACAGTACCTGTAGCTGGGACATTGAGGAGAAAACAAATGGTAATCGTTAAGCGTGGATCAGCTGGAAATAAAAGGATAGATACAGAAATCCAAAGCAGGGCTAACACCCACACTACACAAATCTGTACCTACCCTAGAGGCCAGGAAAAGAACAGAACCAACTCAGTGAGGAAACGGAAGCTAAATAACAATAGAACTGAAATGAAAATGCTCAGATGGAGAATGTTACCAGCTCGTCGGAGTCAATTTGCAGTCATGGAAGTCGACGGGAAGCAGCTAGGGCAAGTGAGAAAAGGAATGGAAGAATCAAAATACTGAATAAATGGAAAATGACAAAAAACAACAGAAATGAAACAGATAAAGCGAGATCGAGGGACTTACCAGCTCATCTGCATAGACCTGTAAGGTATAAGACGAATACACCAGCTTCTGTGCATCGATTTGGAACGGTTTTGGCTGATAGAGCCCTGAACCATAGGAACTACTCACCTGAGCTGGAATCGAGGAACAAATCAGAGAAGAAAAGGAAAATAAACGATAGTAATGGAAGGGATAAGCTCAGAGTGAGGCACTTACCAACTCATCTGCGTAGATCTGTAACAATCAATGGGAAGCAGCTAAGGCTAATGAGAGATGAAATACGAAGAAACAATGAAGTGAGGACATGGAAATTCAACATAAAACATAGTAATGAGCTTAAATGGAGACTCTTACCAGCTAGAGGGAGCAGAATCGCCATGGTCGTGAAAGGCAGGAGAAAAAGCTAGGGCAAGACGAAATAGAGAGTGAAGAGAAGGGAAATGAAATGCCTAAGTCTGTATATTACAGTTATACGAGATTTAAGGCTGGATTATGGGATCTGGGCCTGTCACGACCCAAATTCCCACCCTTTGGGCCGTGACTGCGCCTAACGTTGAACCCGTTAGACCAGCCAACGTATAACTTGCAATCGAAATTAAAAATTATTTAATACGGAACGAAACGATAGTTCGTCACTTTCAACAAATTCTCAACAAAATCCTGTACGCATTTTCTTAATAAAAATAACGAAGCTTTAAGAATGCGGAGAATCAAGACATGACAAACATGAAATTACGTAAACCTTCCCACACTAGCAACTCTCAAACCTTACTGGGCCTTCCAAATCCCTTCAATTGTTTCACAACAGAGGAATAATAACAATATCTTAGAAAAACTCAAAATGAAATGATAAGACATCTACAACGAACAATCCCAAAACCGGGGTGTCACAATCTCACGGACTAGCTACAGGAATACTAAATACAAGTCTGGAAATGAAAATACAACACTGTCTTGAAAATAAGGAGAAAGACAATGAAGCGGTAAAGGAAAGAAGCCTCGGGATCCACGAACGCCAGTGTATACCTCGAAGCTCTGACGTGGACTGAAGGTATCTCCCTCAGAACGCTCCACGGGGTCCGGTAGCAGGGTCTGCACAACACAAGGAAGTGCAGTGTAGTATCAGTACAACCGACCCCATGTACTGAGTAAGTGCCAAGCCTAACCTCGGCCGAAGTAGTGACGAGGCTAGACTTGACATTAACGATAACCTGTCCTATTCTACAGCAAGTAACAGGAAATATCACAAGGCAGGTGATAAACAGGCAGGTATGGGATACGGGAGCAGAAAAAAGGGGGAACAAGTGGAATAAAATAGCCACGTCGACGGATAGAAGTAATCCAGAGAAACAATCCAGCGTAATCGACAATGAAACAATATAAATGTCGGAAAAGTAAACAATGGCACGACATCACCCTTCGTGCTTTTACTCTCTTCCTCACAATGCAGTTTAATCGAATATCATGGCACGGCATCACCCTTCTTGATTTTACTCTCTTCCTCACAATGCAATGTACAATGAATCATGGCACGGCATTTACCTTCGTGCGTATAATCAATAAAATCATGGCACGGCATTTACCTTCGTGCTTATAATCAATAAAATCATGGCACGGCATCACCCTTCGTGCTTTACACTCTTCCTCACTATGCAATGAAATCAAGTATCATGACACGGCATCACCCTTCGTGCTTTACACTCTTCCTCACCAAACAATAACAGATAAATGGCAAGGAGTACAGCATAGTGGAAATAAGCAATTCAGAACACCCGGCAAGGGGGAAACATCAAGTAGTAACTCAAGAAATGCCCGGCAAGGGTCTCAGCTATAACCAATTACCTCAATCACGTACTCTACACTTGTATTACCATTCGTATCAACACTTCTCAAACTCAATAGCCAATACTTTCAATCAAGAATAAATTACCAAGTAAAGACAATCTCATAATATACTAAACATGGAAGAAATACTGCAATTTCTATCAAAATAGACTCACGGGCATGCTTGACACACATTGCATAGGTACTCGTCACCTCACCTATGCAATGAACATGATATTCACTTAACACATAGCAAATAACACCTAGTCCCTCACCGAAGTTAGGTAAGACACTTACCTCGGGTCCAAAATAGAGCGATCAACCCTCTAACACCGCCTTTCCTTTATAATCCGGCTCCGAAACGATATTATCTAGACATATTCAACTCAAGTATATCAATAATGACTCAATAACTCAAACCCATAGTCTAATTATCCATTTCTAATCATTCTTCCTAAAATTCCAAAATTTGACCCCGGGCCCACGTGGTCGAAACTCGAGGTTCGGACCAAAACCCGATCACCCATATCCCCACGATTAAGAATATACAATTTGTTTTAAGATTCGACCCCAAATTGGGGTTGAATCACCCAAAAATCCCAAAAACCTAACACTACCCACTCACCCCAATTTCTACCTTAAATTGCATGTTTTAGGCTTAGGAATTCAATAACGATTAATGGAAATAAAGGAAATAAGTTAAGATTTACTAACCCACGAAGTATTGGTGAAGGGAAGCTTTAATGGATGCCTAAGGGGTTTTTGGAGAAGGGAGAGTTAGTGTGTTTTTATGAAAATCCCGGATTAACACTGTTTTGGGACTTTAATATTTCACTGGACGATTTCCGCACCTGCGAAAATTTACCGCAGGTGCGGAAAAGTGGTCGCACCTGCGATCTTGGACCAGCCCAGGAGGGGCCGCTCCTGCGGACAAAGCTCCGCTCTTGCGGAGGCCGCTCCTGCGGGGATTTGGTCGCCCCTACGGGGAAATCCCGCGCCTGCGGGATGAGTCTCGCGCCTATGGACTCTGGGCAAAAGGGCTGGGGTCACTCCTGCGAGGCTGGGACCGCAGGGGCGGTCCCGCACCTGCGGCTGGGCAACCGCACCTGCGGTCACACCAGCTGCTGTGCACCAGCAGTGGTTTTTGCTGGTTTTTGGCCTCGCGCAGGGTCCATGAGGCACCTGGGCCCACCCGAGCCCCCGTCCAAATATACCAANCAACACTTAGGAACTTAAAATTCAAGAATTCATTTCAAATACGCCGAACCGGCCTAAACTGCTCAGAATGGTATCAAACTTTGCAGATAAGTTATAAATGACACCACAGAACTATTCCCGGTCACGGAATCTCACTCGGACTTCGGGAACATCACATCGCTTTCCAAGCCGCATTTCAAATTCTTTAAAACTTCAAACCCTCTGCAACCACTCAATTCATGCCCGTTTTACACCAAATTTCACAGATAAGTCACATAACATATAATAAACATGTTTCGGGCTCCGGAACCATAATGCGGGCCAGACAACACCATTTTCACATAATTACTCATTTTCAAAATCCTTTATTATTTTCAGAAAACAATTTTCTTTAAAAATTAATTTCTCGGGCTTGGGACCCCGGAATTCGATTTCGAGCATATGCTCAAGTCCCATATTTTCCTACGGACCCTCGGGGACCGTCGAATCACGGGTCCGGGTCCGTTTACCAGAAATGTTGACCAAAGTCAACTATATTCATTCATTAATTATCAAAAACTCATTTTCATCAACTTTTCACATAATAGCTTCCCTGCTACACGCCTGGGCTGCGCACGCATAACGAGGTGAGACTAACGGAGGCTGTTGGAGCCTCGAAACACAAATAAGCTTAAATTATATAAGATGACCTTTTGGATAATCACAGGGCCCAGGAAAGTGGGCCAGGCAAGGGTGGAATTGGGCCTAGATGCTGGAATTGGGCCAAGAAAATTCAGAAGAGACAAAGCTGCAAATTAAAGGGGCTATGAATGCAACATTAAAATAAAATTCAATATGGGCTGCCGTTTGGAGTTTGTGATCAACAAGGCCCATGGACCACACCAGATTTTAGTTGTGTTATTTTTAGCATTTTAGCAAGTTTTAGTAAGTTCTTTCATTTACTACATCACTATTGGGCCGGACAAGCCCAATTTTGATTCTAGGTGCTATGTAGTTTCATAGTTTATCGTCCTAGCTAGTAGGACAACACTTCTGTATTATTGTGTTTCTGTTTTGGATTTATTATTAATAAAATAGCTACTAGGCACCCAGCCTGGTAGTATAATTTATCAAAAAAAAAAGGTTTATTAGGTTATAAATATCACTTTAAAAATTTTGAACAACAAACACAACACAACACAACACATCTTCCCCCTTTTGGAATCATCGAATAGTTGCAAAATAATACTTACCAGTTATTAATTCTTACTCGTGGCCAATTTAGGCAACTGCAGGTGCAAACATGATTAATCAACACAAGAAACTAATAATGTAAGCTAAATCATAAATAGAGACATTTTTCAAAACACCAAGCTTTCATTGATTAACATGGTTTATCAGCACCAAAACAGATAAAAATAAAAAACAGCCAAAACATGAGTAAGACAGAAGTAAAAACTAAAACAAAAGACACTTGACAGTGTCCCGAACTGGCACTTGATAGGATAGAAGGGGGTAGTTCTAGAAATTCCTAAGTCTGGGGTGGTGCAGAAGAGGCTGGATTCTTGGTTTGGAGAAGAGACAGTATTTAGTGTAAGAGACCCTCGTTTTTCTCCTTCTCCTTGGCTAATTCAGCTTTGACAGCATCACGCTCAGCTTCTACCTCAACTAAGCGAGTCTTCAATCGAAGGATCTCCATATCTTTTTGCTCTCTTTCCTGCACCAGATTACAGACCTTGCTGTTGACTGGTTGCTTTCAAGATGAACCAGGTTCATCTGCCGGGGCACTGACAGTGTAATCACATGACAACAAAGTGTCCTTCCCAAAGAAATTTTTTGCAGTAGCCATTTTATCCTTCTTTGCGGGAACTCCAAAATGAGCAAGAACTGTAGTAAGGATAAAGCCATAAGGAATTTCATGGGCCTTTGTTCCATTCACCACTCTGTCCAAAAGATGGATGATTAAAGATGGCCAATTGATCTGCTTGCCTCTGTATAGGCACTCCATGAGTGTTAGATCCATGTAGTTAGCAATGTGCCTGCGTTCTTGTTAGGGAAGCAGAAATTTAATTACAAACTCAAAGAACAGCTTGTGTTCAGGCTTCATCTCTCTTTTGTACATAGCCCTGGGTTCAGGCTCCTCTTCATTGTCACAAAAGAATCTAGTTATGTTGAGTGTTGAAGCCATTCCATCCAAGCAAGACCATCTCTGCCTTGTATAGTCGTCATAGCCCTCGGATGGAATGTCTAGAATGACTCCCAGTTCTTGAGCATCAAAGGATACTTCAACTCCCCTGACCAATGATGTAACCATTCCTCCAATCACAGTTGCATTCCCCATGAACTCCACAACCTCATTTCTGACTAGCCTGCCTTCCATGTGAAGGACCATGTCCTTCCAGCCTTATGCTGCCAGAAAATCCACTAAGTACCTCATACCCGGCTCCTCCAAATCCTTCAGTAACTATCCCTTCAAGATATGTCTCTTGACAAACATGGAAACTCTGTCAGTCGACACTTCTCCAACCTCCTTCTCTTCATCTCCACTCCATTCAGGATCATCATCCCTCTCAACAATCTGAATTTTCTTCTTTGACTTTACTTTAGACCTTGTCCTCGTAGATGTACTCACGGTGGTAGCAGACACAGGTGCTGACTTCTTTGTGGAAGTCTTAGCCATTTTGGGCTTGTGTGTCTTGATCACCACTGGAGCAACCTCCTCTTCTTGTTGGAGCAGGTCCAACACCTCATCATCAGCAATAGCCTCAACATGCTCCCCCACTTTCGCTTTCCCTTTCTCTGCCTTCTTTCTTTTGCTCTCTTGCAGAGCTTTTACCAGCTTCTCCTCTTCTTCTCGAACAATATTTCTCGTAGCTCGTCCCCTTGGAACAGGTACACCAACATACTCATCAGTTTTCCTTTTCTTTGAGGAAACTGAGGCTTTAGACTTGATGGACTTTGGAGTCCTCTTCTTGGGGTTGTATGAGTCCCCCAGTTTCTTCAGTCTCTCTGCCAAAGTTTCTTCCCCAGAAGAAACGCGTTCATCTATCTCCTTCATTAGCTTTTCAAACCCAGCAGCAGCCTCCTCTACATCATGAGTTCCCTCTGTCACTACGACATCATCTTCAAGATTTTCAAGAATGGGGCCACAAATTTCAAGTGTGGTAACATCCTTCCCAGATCCCCTCACACCTGCATCTCCCTCGTTCTCAAGAATTTTCCCATTTTTTCTTTGCCTACTTGGCACTTCCACATCCACCACAGACCCCACCAGCACAAATCTATTTTCAGAATTTAACACATAGGTAACTTCAGTATTACCTTTCTCAGCACTGGACGAACTAGGTACATCGTCTTCATGTGCTGATTTGAACGATTCACTGGTCGAATCTGGTTTGGGTTCTTCTTCAGCATGTAATAAATCTTCCAAGAACTTTACTCGTGAACCTGAGGCCACATATTTGCGTGCAAGAACCTTGACACGATGGGGTTTGAGGGCTGGGGTAGGGTTTGGTGTGGGTTCAGGGGCATCATGGTGTTCAGGGGTTTCAAGTGACTCAGAGGATTCAGAAGTGTAGACCGGTGGAGAATCAGACTCATATACTCTTTCATCGTAGTCACGATTTTGAGAATCAGATGAAGTAGACGACATGGTATTAAATTTTTGAGAGAAAAAGAAGAGAGGACAAAAGGCAGTAGAGAATTGAGTGTTGAGTGACTTGAACAGGGTTCGTCTATTGCTTTATTCACAATGGGTAATGATGGCCTATTTATAACTTGTGGCTGGGGTATATTAACACAAGTAGGATACTAATCGATTAAGGACTGTCAGTGATTAGACATTGATTAGACCGTTTCTTTCCCCCTAAAACTAGGCTAATTTAATGTGATGGAGCTTCTTGAAACTAGTTCATTATTTCGGTAAGTACGAGAATTTGAACTGAACCATAAATGGATAGAGTCATGCTCATGTATTATTGTACTAGAATTAATACATGTGTGGAGATGAGAATGTACCTTGTCAGTCATGTAAACCAGCATGGATGAACCAGGTTCATCCTGTTAAAAATCTTTATTTTGCCTCAATTCACAAAAATAGAGAAACATCATTAGCAACTAAGGAATCATATTAATACATGGCAGAAGAGTATGGCAATAAAGACATAGTACTGAGCAATGATTAATCTGATTAAGTACCTAATTAAAATTTCTAGCCAGAAAACTTCCCCTCTTTTTTTTTCAATTAGGTGATCTTAATCATCCCTAATTCAAGTCTGTTTCTCTCATAATGCCCCCTGCTCAATGCTTTGGTAAATATATCAGCAATTTGATTATCAGTGGCACATAATTCGATTGAGATCATCCCTTTTTAATAGTTATCCCTTAGGAAATGGTTCCTAACATCTATGTGCTTAGTTCTCTTGTGATGAACCGGGTTCTTAGTCATACTAATTGCACTAGTGTTATCACAGTAAATAGGAATGCATCCCACATCTATACCAAAGTCCAGGAGTTGTTGCTTGATCCATAGCAACTGGGCACAGCAAGAGGCTGCAGCCACATATTCAGCCTCAGCAGTAGACAAGGCTACTGAATTTTGTTTCTTGGTGGCCCAAGAGACAAGGCAGGAGCCTAAAAAGTGAGCCATGCCTGAAGTACTTTTTTTGTCAACAAGGAAACCTGCATAATCAGCATCAGCATATCCTACAAGGTCAAAATTACTACCTTTAGGATACCAAAGGCACAAATCAGCAGTGCCCTTCAGATATCTCAAAATTCGTTTTACTGCAGTGAGATGGGACTCTTTTGGATTGGCTTGAAACCTGGCACATAGTCCCACATTGAACACAATATCAGGTCTACTTGCAGTAAGATATAGTAGAGACTCAATCATCCCTCTGTACGTCTTCTGATCAACGGATGAACCAGGTTCATCCACATCCAATTTTGTAGCTGTGGCTATTGGGGTATTTATCTCCTTTGAATCTTCCATTTTGAACTTCTTGAGTTTTTTCACATACTTCTGTTGATGAATTATTGTTCCATGTGGAGTTTTCTTGATTTGCAGACCTAAGAAAAAGGTTAGCTCGCCCATCATACTCATTTCAAACTCACTCCCCATTAATGTAGCAAATTCCTTGCTGAGCTTCTCAGTTGTTGCCCCAAATATGATATCGTCAACATATATTTGTACAAAAAAAAGACCTTTTCCCTTTTTCTTTAGGAACAAAGTACTATCTATTTTGCCTAGTTTGTACCCATGTTCCAGCTGGAATTTTGACAATCTCTCATACCAAGCTCTAGGTGCTTGCGTGAGACCATAGAGAGCCTTGTCAAGTTTATATACATGATCATGTGATTCTTTGATTTCAAAACCAGGAGGCTGTTTTACAAATACCTCTTTCTTCAAATAGCCATTGAGAAAGGCACTTTTGACATCCATCTGATGCAGAATGAATTCCATGTGTGCAGCAAATGCAATAAGAAGTCTGATTGCCTCCAATCTTGCCACAGGAGCAAAGGTCTCATCATAATCAATTCCCTCTTCTTGGTTGTATCCTTGAACAACCAGTCTTGCCTTGTTTCTAGTAACAGTTCCATCCTCATCGAGTTTATTCCTGAAGACCCACTTGGTGCCAATTATTGATCTGTCCAGTGGTCTGGGTACCAAGTGCCATACTTGACTTCTTTCAAATTGATTCAGCTCCTCTTGCATAGCAGTTACCCAGTCAGCATCTTTCAGGGCTTCAGCAATGTTCTTTGGTTCAATCAAGGATAGAAATGCATCAAACGCACACAGATTTTTCAAGGAGGATCTAGTTTTGATTCCAGATCTCAAGTCTGTTATGATGTTCTCAAGAGGGTGCGAACTCTGATATCTGTGTGGTTTGAGAACTAGTTGTTCACTTCTGGATTGTTCCATGTTGTCTTGTTGCTGTGGAACAGGATCAGGGCCAGTATTTTCATGAGGAATTCCCCTTGTCTATTTGCGTGGGGTTGTTTAACCTAATCCATCACCTGTTCCATCTGCCATAGGTGCTTCAATGTAGTCATTGCTCCTCACCAGTCCAAGCTCCTCATCTTCTGGTTCCTGTCTCTCAGATAAAGTGTTAGTTTCATCAAAGACAACATGTACACTTTCTTCTACACACATAGTTCTTTTATTGTATATTTTATAAGCTTTGCTATGTGTAGAATATCCCAAGAACACTCCCTCATCACTTCTGGGATCAAATTTTCCTAAAGAATCTTTGCCATTATTATGCACATAACACTTGCATCCAAAAGCCCTAAGATGGGATATGTTGGGCTTTCTCCCTTTAAGTAATTCATAGGGAGTTTTCTCTATCAGAGGTCTAGTCATGCATCTATTGATAATATAACATGCAGTGTTAATTGCATCTGCCCAAAAGCTGTGAGGTAGTTTGCTTGATAGAAGCATGGTTCTTGCCATGTCCTCGAGAGTTCTGTTTTTCCTTTCAACAACCCCATTTTGTTGTGGGGTTATAGGAGCAGAAAAATTATGATTCACACCATGTTCATCACAGAACTCGGCAAACTTGGCATTCTCAAACTCAGTACCATGGTCAGATCTAATGGATGATAGTTGATATCCTAATTGATTCTGAATCTTCTTGACAAATGAGGTGAACATTGCAAATGCTTCATCTTTAGATGCCAAGAATAAGGTCCAAGTGAACCTTGAGAAATCATCTACTAGCACCATCACATATCTCTTCCCACCTCTACTTAGAGTTCTCATGGGACCACACAGATCCATATGAACCAGTTCCAACGTCCTGGTGGTCCTGACCATTTTCTTACTTTTGAAAGAAGACATTACCTGCTTCCCCCTTGCACATGCCTCAAAAACCTTGTCTTCTTTGAACTTAATGTTAGGAAGCCCTACCCCTAAGTCCTTAGAGACCAGCTTGTTAAGTTGAGTCAGACTTGCATGACCAAGTCTTTTGTGCCACAGGAGGGGATCACTGTCCAACACACTAAGGCAAGTGAGTTCATTGTCAGACAGTGTGGACAAGTCAATGACATAGATATTGTTCATTCTTTTTCCCTGCAAAACAATCTTGTTAGTAAGCACGTTGATCACAAAACATTTTTTTGAAGTAAAAGCGACAAGGTTACCTCTGTTACACAATTGTGACACACTAATTAGGCTATATTTCAAGCCATCTATCAGATACACATGTTCAATTGAACGTGTGTCATCTTTACCTACCTTGCCGACCCCTATTATTTCACCTTTCTTTCCGTTTCCAAAGGAGACATTTCCTCCTTTGAGGTTTTCAAGTGAAAGGAACCGTTCCTTGTTCCCTGTCATATGCTTAGAGCAGCCACTATCCAAAAACCAAAATTGGCTGCTTCCCTTCACTTGTACCTTCAAAAGAAAATCAGGGGTTAGTTTTAAGAACCCAAACTAGTTTGGGTCCTTTTCCATGAGAGAATGGATGAATCAGATTTTTTCTGGCCCAGTTTGGTAGCCAGTTTTTCTTTTTAATGAATCTCTCATTTTTCTGACTGGCCTTTTCTTTTGCAGAACACTCATATTTAGAGTGGACAGTCTTCCCACAATTGGTGCAAATTTTATTTTTAGGGAGAGTGAGATACTTGCTTTTGGGATCCCACATAGGCAATTGACTACCAAAACCAAGCCATCTCCAGTTGCTACTATGATTTTCTTGGATCCATATTAAAGCATCATAAGACTTATTCCACTTACGTGTTTTATCAAAATCATGTTTGACCTTGACAAGTTCTTCTTTAAGAGATCTTATCTGCTCATCTTTGGCATACATTTTATCTTTCAGTTTACCTAAGTCTTCTTCTAACTTAGCATGAGAGTGATCAACTACCTTTTTACTGGATCCTAGTCTTAACTTTAAATTTTAAGATTTTAGCTCTAGAATCTCTGTTTTGAGTGGTTGAACCTGGTTCATCAACACAGTGTTTTTCTTTTCAGATTCACTGACCCTTATTTCCAGGTCCATGCATTTTGCTCTCAGCATTGCACACTCTTTAGATAGTTGATCTTTCTCTTTAGTTGTCTCCTCAGAATCATCAATGAAGTCAAGTAGCAACTCAGAGAGTTTCTCCTTAGATAGAAACTTTATTTTTGTTTTAAGATGTGAGATACTTACCTGTGGTTCTTCATAAGTCTCCTCATCAGATTCTCCAATTGCCATGAGAGCTTGATCTTCTGTCTCACCATCTTCTGATTCTTCATCTGAACTTTCCCCCCAAGCAGCAACCATAGCCTTTGTGGTAGTATTCTTGGGTTTGACCAGTTCCTTTTTCCTGTTCTTTCTTTCATATCTCTCCTTCCTCCATTCTACTTCCCACTGGGGGCAGTTCTTGATGGGATGATCAGTTTTTCCACACTTGTAGCATCCCTCATTAGCTGGCCTTTCAGGAGCCTTTGCCTTGTTGAAGTTTCCTCCTCTAAAGATGCCTTTCTTCCTCATGAGAAAGTTTTTGAATTCTTTGGGGATCATGGTCATCTCATCATCCTCCAGATCTGCTCCCTCTATGATCCTTTTTTTTGAATTCTTTGGGNATTGTTTCTCCTTCTTTCATAGTGAAGTTTTCATACTGAGAGTATAGCAATGTACCTCTAGACTACTTCACTTGAGCTGTTCCTTCATGAGCCACTTGTAGAGTATCCCAGATTTCTTTGGGAGTGGTGATGCTTTGGATTCTACTGTATTCATCTGGGACTAGTCCACACACTAGCCACTTCTTGGCCTTGGCATTCTTCTCCCATTTCTTCAGATCTCAGCTGTGCAGTCAGCCCTAGTCTTAGGCACATCTACACCTTCAGCAGTTTTCTTAATTGTTGCATGTGGTCCATCAGTGACTATGTCCCAGAGTTCATAGTCCTCTCCAAAAAGGTGATCCTTCATTATATTCTTCAACCAAGAATAGTACTGGCCATTGAAGAGTGGTGGCCATGCAGTTGATTGACCTTTCCAGTTCCCAGGTGGTGCACTCATCTTGATCTTTTCCTAGGTGTTAGCCTCTTCAAGGATAACCTGCTCTGATACCAATTGATGTTTTAGACTTCAATACTACACAATATTACAAGTTAATTGTGAAATACCCAATTTTTGAATGCTGTCTAATAAGAAGAACCTGGTTCTTCATAGTATACTACTTACTACTGTTTGCGGAATAATAAAGCAGTAATAGTAAAGAAACGGGAAGTTTTACGTGGAAAACACCTGCCTTAAAAGGTGAAAAAATCCACAACCTACTCCTCAGTAGGATTTGCTCAAACTCTTCACTAAAACTCTGAGCCAAAACGGACTTACAAAATAAACTCTTTTGTAATCCTAGGACTAACTCTAATCCTCTTTGTATCAACTAGCCTCTAGCTAATTTCTACAGATTTCAAGCTAACTCTAACTTGATCAATTTGTACCTATTACAATTGCTTCTAAGTAAGCTGAAAAGATATAATGTTAAAACTCCTACTACAATAAACTAGACTCAATACAAAAACAATGGAACTGTTTCTTCTAGTTGAACTGTAGCCTTTGTATCACACAACAATTCTTCTTGCCAAATATCTCTCAAACTTTTGCTTCAGATCTTGATTCACTTTAGTACTTGTGCGTCACTTCTTTCAGCAGTAATACATTGATTATTTATAGAGTCAGTTTGTTGGGTCCATGATTCAATTCTGATCCAACTCTTCCTTAATAAACGAGTTTGATTGTAACTCAACTTCCTTCCTCTATTCCTGTCCTAGCTGAAATCAACTTTTGTCATCTCTATCAGTTTGCAACCTTTTCGTATTAGGAGACGTTCTCTTAGTTCTTTGATACTCAGCAATCACTGATATCTCCTAGACTTGTACGACTCTTGTACCTACTGCTTCATTCAGATGTGTATGCTATGATGGACCTGGTTCAACTTGTCACCTTTTGTCAATCTTCAAAACCCATTCAATGACATGGGCCAACAGACACCCCTATTGCAGTTGCTACCAAGCTGGACATGGATGAGTCTGTATCACCTGTGAATCAAACAATGTATCGGGGGATCATTGGATCTCTGCTCTACCTCATTCCGAGTAGGCCAGACATTTTATTCAGTGTGGGATTGTGTGCAAGATTTTAGTCAAATCCCAAAGAGTCTCATCTGAAGGGGGCCAAGAGAATTCTGAGATATTTAAGGGCAAACAAGACCTGGTTCTATACTATCCTTCAAGTGACAATTTTAACCTTGTTGGTTATGCTGAGGCTGATTAAGAAGGTTATCTGGTGGACAGGTAAAGCACTTCTGGAATGGCCCATTTCCTTGGATCATGCCTCATCTCATGGGGTACAAGGAAGCAAAACTCAGTGGCTCTCTCAACAGCTGAAGCAGATTATGTCGCAGTTGCATCTTGTTGTACTCAGCTATTGTGGATCAAACAACAATTGGAAGACTTTGGAATATACATTGATTGTATACCACTTCTGTGTGATAACACCAGTGCCCTCAACATTGCAAAGAACCCAGTTCAGTACAAAAGAACCAAAAACATTGATGTCAGGCACCATTTTCTCAGGGATAATGCTGAAAAGGGGCAGATCTGCATGAAATTTTGTTGCACTGAAAATCAAATTGTAGACATCTTTACCAAATCTCTAAGCAGGGAACACTTTAAGATAAATAGGATGGAACTAGGGTTAATGAAACCTAACTGAGAACCTGGTTCTCCTGACTTGGCTGTGAGAGTCATAGTCAGGTCACTCAACTAAAGTGTTTTCTGACCAAGCCTAACTCACATCTATACCGTTGCAAGTAGACACGCATGGTGACTATAGAATCTAAAGGTACGACATTGTGCTAAAAAGGGAGTTGACAACTTTTTCAAAAATGGGTCAGGAACCTGGTTTCTGTACCGCATGTTAGTAGTAATGTGTTTTTCTTATGCTTTTCTCAAAAGACAACAAAATAAATGCATCCGCCACACCATCCGACTTTTCAGCGTCTGTGTCTATCACGTCCTATCTGTCAAATCCTTTCACTTCCCCTACACGTTTCATCTTGCAAAAACCTACCGTAATTTTTGAAATTTGTCAGAACCTGTTCCTCTTCCCCCCTCATTATTTCTCTTCCTTTTATAAAATACTCTCACCTCTAACCGCTCAAAACCATCATTTCTTATTACCTCTCCGCAACTCCTCACTTCCTCTGAACTACTTGTGTCTCTCATCCTACAATGGCTGCCGAAAAATCATCCCCATCGCGTACCATTTACACCACTCTCACAATACCAGAAACCCAGTCCTCTATCAACCCTGATGTCGTCATCCCAACATCAGTTTTCTCTTCACCACATGTGGTTATTTCTACTCATTCAAACCTTACTGATCATCCTCCTTCTGTCCCAACCAAAGAACCCCTGGAAAGTGATACTCCTCAGGTTTCAGTGGTCTCTGAGAAAGACCCCGATAGATATCTGAACTCCTCCCTCCTTGACTATGTGACTCCCATGGAGTCACCAGAAAAAGAAGCGGCAAAAAACATCATGGTCATTGTCGCCGAGAGTCTTGCCTCTAAAGGAGCCTCCCTCCTTCATGAGTCTTAGGGGGAAGAAACTCCATTCTTAGGGGATGAGGGGACCATGGTTTTGTTCGAGTCTCCTGTACATGACACTATAAAAGCCAAACCTGCTGAAGAACCTTTTTCTCCTTCAGTAGAAACAAACCAAGAACCCATTTTCTACACAAAAGCCTTAGAGTCTATTCATCCCATTTCTGTGCTTTTTGACGAAGACGATGAGGATGAAATGGTCCTCGGTGCTCGATTTAAGTTTCGTAAACAAGCATCTACTCCTGAGTCATCCTCCAAGCGACTCTCTACACGGTTGCAAAAGAAAGAGGCTTTCGAATCTGCCTTGGAGAAGAGCAAGAAAAGTCTTAAGAAGAAGAAGAAGAAGAAGAAGAAGAAGAAAAGATTGATGAAGCAAGGAAAGGTTGTGGCTGACAGGGATATTCCTGTAGTTAATGTGGATGAATATGCTGAAATGAACTAACTAATAAAAATGAAATTAAGAAGCTAAAAGTTAAAGATAAAATCAACTACTAAAACAGCTAAACAAAATCATACCAAGCCAGGCAAGGGCACAACATATCTATAAATAACACTAAAGCCTGGCAAGGGTACATAACAATGTCATCACCCAAGTCATAGATAGATACAATATATAGAAACAACAAATATGCACATGACAGCCCCAACGTTAAATATTGTAGTGACNTTTGCACTGCGTTTGGCCCCCCGGTGTCCTAAACCTGCTCAAATCAACTCCAAAAAATATGAAACTTGGCAGATTGGTTAGAAATAATATGAGAAGCTATTTTAAAAAAGAAAATTTTCAAAAATGACTCAAAAAATTTTGAACCACGATGGGTTGCCTCCCACCAAGCGCCGCATTTAACGTCGTGGCACGACACAAGTCAACTTTTACCACTTTTCTCGCCACTTTGACGATATGAACTGGGCACCTAGCTTGGAATCAAGCTTGTGACCACGAG
>ML260654.1:0-14088 GCA_005239495.1 Nicotiana undulata | reverse complement strand
TTATACCGGCATCAACTAGGGAATGGGACCCTAAGTTGAAAAATTCATCAGGTTATGCCGGCATCAACTAGGGGATGGGACCCTAAGTTGGAAAAGTCATCGGGTTATGCGGCATCAACTATGGAGTGGGACCCTAAGTTGGAAAAGTCACCAGGTTATGCTGGTGTCAACTAGGGAGTGGGATCCTAAGTTGGAAAAATCACCAGGTTATACAAGTGTCAACTACAGAGTGGGACCCTATATTGGAAAAGTCATCAGGTTCTACCGACATCAACTAGGGAATGGGACCCTTAGTTGAGAAATTCATCGGGTTATGCCGCCATCAATTAGGGGATGGGACCCTAAGTTGGAAAAGTCACCA
This sequence comes from Nicotiana undulata, assembly GCA_005239495.1. NCBI lineage: Eukaryota > Viridiplantae > Streptophyta > Magnoliopsida > Solanales > Solanaceae > Nicotiana > Nicotiana undulata. The sequence continues at coordinate 13,727 of ML260654.1, read as the reverse complement.
GGTTATGATGGTGTCAATGAGGGAGTGGGACCCTATGTTGAAAAAGTCATCGGGTTCTGCCGGCATCAACTAGGGAGTGGGACACTAAGTTGGAAAATTCACTAGGTTATGCTGGTGTCAAATAGGGTGTGGGACCCTATGTTGGAAAAGTCATCCGATTATACCGGCATCAACTAAGGAATGGGACCCTAAGTTGAAAAATTCATCAGGTTATGCCGACATCAACTAGGGGATGGGACCCTAAGTTGGAAAAGTCATCGGGTTATGCCGGTATCAACTAGGGAGTGGGACCATAAGTTGGAAAAGTCACCAGGTTATGCTGGTGTCAAATAGGGAGTGGGACCCTTTGTTGGAAAGTTCATCGGGTTATACAGGCATCAAGTAGGGAATTGGACCCTAAGTTTGAAAAGTTATAGGGTTATACCGGCATCAACTAGGGAATGGGACCCTAAGTTGGAAAAGTCATCGGGTTATGCCGGCATCAGCTAGGTAGTGGTACCCTAAGTTGGAAAAGTCATCAGGTTATGCTGGTGTCAACTAGGGAGTGGGACCCTATGTTAAGAAAGTCATCGGGTTATGCCGGCATCAACTAGGGAGTGGGACCCTAAGTTGGAAAAGTCACCAGGTTATGCTGGTGTCAAATAGGGAGTGGGACCCTATGTTGGAAAAGTCATCCGGTTATACCGGTATCAACTAGGGAATGGGACCCTAAGTTTAAAAGTCATCAGGTTATGCTGGTGTAAACTAGGTAGTGGGACCCTAAGTTGGATAAGTTATCGAATTATGCCGTCATCAACTAAGGAGTGGGACCCTAAGTTGGAAAAGTCACCAGGTTGTGCTGGTGTCAACTAGGGAGTGGGACCCTATGTTGGAAAAGTCATCGGGTTATACTGGCATCAACTTGGGATTGGGACCCTAAGTTTGAAAAGTCACTGGTAACGCCGATATCAAATAGAGGATGGGACCCTAAGTTAGAAAAGTCATCGGGTTATGCCGGCATCAACTAGGGAGTGGGATCCTAAGTTGGAAAAGTCATCGGGTTATGCCGGCATCAACTAGGGAGTGGGACTCTAAGTTGGAAAAGTCACAATGCTATGTTGGTGTCAACTAGGGAGTGGGACCCTATGTTGTAAAAGTCATCAGATTATGTTGGCATCAACTAGGGAATGGGACCCTAAGTTGGAAAAGTGGCGGGTAATGCCGGCATCAACTGGGGGATGGAACCCTATGTTGGAAAAGTCTTGGGTTATACCGACATTAACTAGGGAGAGGTACCCTAAGTTAGAAAAGTCACCAGGTTATGCTGGTGTTAACTTGGGAGTGAGTTGGAAAAATCACCAGGTTATACTAGTGTCAACTACAGAGTGGGACCCTATGTTGAAAAAGTCATCAGGTTATACCGACATCAACTCGGGGATGGGGCCCTAAGTTGGAAAAGTCACCAAGTTATGATGGTGTCAACTAGGGAGTGGGACCCTAAGTTGAAAAAGTCATCGGGTTATATCGGCATCAACTAGGGAGTGGGTCTCTAAGTTGGAAAAGTCACCAGGTCATGCTGGTGTCAAATAGGAAGTGGGACCCTATGTTGGAAATGTCATCCGGTAATACCGGCATCAACTATGGAATAGGACCCTAAGTTGAAAAAGTAATCAGGTTATGCCGGCATCAACTAGGGGATGGGACCCTAAGTTGGAAAAGTCATATGGTTATGCCGGTATCAACTAGGTAGTGGTACCCTAAGTTGGAAAAGTTACCAGGTTATGCTGGTGTCAACTAGAGAGTGGAACCCTATGTTGGGAAAGTCATCGGGTTATGCCGGCATAAACTAGGGAGTGGGACCCTAAGTTAGAAAAGTCACCAGGTTATGCTGGTGTAAACTAGGGAGTGGGACCCTAAGTTGGAAAAGTTATCGAGTTATGCTGACATCAACTAAGGAGTGGGACCCTAAGTTGGAAAAGTAACCAAGTTATGTTGGTGTCAACTAGGGAGCAGGACCCTATGTTGGAAAAGTCATCGGGTTTTACCGGCATCAACTAGGGATTTGGACCCTAAGTTGGAAAAGTCACGGGTTACGCCGGTATCAAATAGAGGATGGGACCCTAAGTTGGAAACGTTATAAGGTTATGCCGGCATCAACTAGGGAGTGGGATCCTAAGTTGGAAAAGTCATCGGGTTATTCCGGCATCAACTAGGGAGTAGGACCCTAAGTTGGAAAGTCACAATGTTATGCTGGTTTAAACTAGGGAGTGCGACCCTATGTTTGAAAAGTCATCGGGTTATGATGGAATCAACTAGGAAATGGAACCCTAAGTTGGAAAAGTCACCTGTTACGCCGTCATAAACTAGGGGATGGGACCCTATGTTGGATAAGTCTTGGGTTATACCGGCATTAACTAGGGAGTGGTACCCTAAGTTGGAAAAGTCACCAGGTTATGCTGGTGTCAACTAGGGAGTGGGATCCTAAGTTGGTGAAGTCATCGGGTTATGCCGCCATCAACTGGGGAGTGGGACCCTATGTTGGAAAAGTCATCGGGTTATACCGGCATAACCTAGGGAATGGGACCCTAAGTAGGAAAAGTCGTGTGTTTCGCCGGTATCAACTAGGGGATGGGATCCTAAGTTGGAAAAGTCATCGGATAATGCCGGCATCAACTAGGGAGTGGGACCCTAAGTTGGAAAAGTCACCAGGTTATGCTGGTTTCAACTAGAGAGTGGGACCCTATGTCTGAAAAGTCATCGGATTATACCGACATAACCTAGGGAATGGGACCCTAAGTTGGAAAAGTCACGAGTTACGCTAGTATCAACTAGGGGATGGGATCCTAAGTTGGAAAAGTCATCGGGTTATGCCGGCATCAACTAGGGAGTGGGACCCTAAGTTAGAAAAGTCACCAGGTTAGGCTGGTGTCAAATAGGGAGTGGGACCCTATATTGGAGAATTCATCGGGTTATACCGGCATCAACTAGGGAATTGGACCCTAAGTTTGAAAAGTTATCAAGTTATAATGGCATCAACTAGGGAATAGGACCCTAAGTTGGAAAAGTAATCGGGTTATGCCAGTATCAACTAGGTAGTGGTACCCTAAGTTGGAAAAGTCACCAGGTTATGATGGTGTCAACTAGGGAGTGGGATCCTATGTTAGGAAAGTCATCGGGTTATGCCGGCATAAACTAGGGAGTGGGACCCTAAGTTGGAAAAGTCACCAGGTTATGCTGGTGTAAACTAGGGAGTGGAACCCTAAGTTGGAAAAGTTATCGAGTTATGCTGACATCAACTAGGGAGTGGAACCCTAAGTTAGAAAAGTCACCAAGTTATGCTGGTGTCAACTAGGGAGCAGGACCCTATGTTGGAAAAGTCATAGGGATTTGGACCCTAAGTTGGAAAAGTCACGGGTTACGCCGGTATCAAATAGGGGATGGGACCCTAAGTTGGAAACATTATCGGGTTATGCCGGCATCAACTAGGGAGTGGGATCCTAAGTTGGAAAAGTCATCGGGTTATTCCGGCATCAACTAGGGAGTAGGACCCTAAGTTGGAAAGTCACAATGTTATGCTGGTTTAAACTAGGGAGTGCGACCCTATGTTTGAAAATTCATCGGGTTATGATGGAATCAACTAGGAAATGGAACCCTAAGTTGGAAAAGTCACCTGTTACGCCGTCATAAACTAGGGGATGGGACCCTATGTTGGATAAGTCTTGGGTTATACCGGCATCAACTAGGGAGTGGTACCCTAAGTTGGAAAAGTCACCAGGTTATGCTGGTGTCAACTAGGGAGTGGGATCCTAAGTTGGTGAAGTCATCGGGTTATGCCGCCATCAACTGGGGAGTGGGACCCTATGTTGGAAAAGTCATCGGGTTATACCGGCATAACCTAGGGAATGGGACCCTAAGTAGGAAAAGTCGTGTGTTTCGCCGGTATCAACTAGGGGATGGGATCCTAAGTTGGAAAAGTCATCGGATAATGCCGGCATCAACTAGGGAGTGGGACCCTAAGTTGGAAAAGTCACCAGGTTATGCTAGTTTCAACTAGAGAGTGGGACCCTATGTCTGAAAAGTCATCAGATTATACCGACATAACCTAGGGAATGGGACCCTAAGTTGGAAAAGTCGCGAGTTATGCTAGTATCAACTAGGGGACGGGATCCTAAGTTAGAAAAGTCATCGGGTTATGCCAGCATCAACTAGGGAGTGGGACCCTAAGTTAGAAAAGTCACCAGGTTATGCTGGTGTCAAATAGGGAGTGGGACCCTATATTGGAGAATTCATCGGGTTATACCGGCATCAACTAGGGAATTGGACCCTAAGTTTGAAAAGTTATCAGGTTATAACGGCATCACCTAGGGAATGGGACCCTAAGTTGGAAAAGTCATCGGGTTATGCCGGTATCAACAAGGTAGTGGTACCCTAAGTTGGAAAAGTCACCAGGTTATGCTGGTGTCAACTAGGGAGTGGGACCTTATGTTGGGAAAGTCATCGGGTTATGCCGGCATCAACTAGGGAGTGGTACCCTAAGTTGGAAAAGTCACCAGGTTATGCTGGTGTCAACTAGGGAGTGGGATCCTAAGTTGGTAAAGTCATCGGGTTATGCCGCCATCAACTAGGGAGTGGGACCCTATGTTGGAAAAGTCATCGGGTTATGCTGGCATCAACTACGGAATGGCACTCTAAGTTGGAAAAGTTGCGGGTTACGCCGGCATCATCTAGGGGATGGGACCCTATGTTGGAAAAGTCTAGGGTTATACCGGCATCAACTAGGGAGTGGTACCCTAAGTTGGAAAAGTCACCAGGTTATGCTGGTGTCAAATAGGGAGTGGGACCGTATGTTGGAAAAGTCATCTGTTTATACACGCATCAACTAGGGAATGGGAACCTAAGTTGAAAAAGTCATCAGGTTATGCCAGCATTAACTAGGGGATGGGACCCTAAGTTGGAAAAGTCACCAGGTTATGCTGGTGTCAAATAGGGAGTGGGACCGTATGTTGGAAAAGTCATCTGTTTATACACGCATCAACTAGGGAATGGGAACCTAAGTTGAAAAAGTCATCAGGTTATGCCAGCATTAACTAGGGGATGGGACCCTAAGTTGGAAAAGTCATCGGGTTATGCTGGTATCAACTAGGTAGTGGTTCCCTAAGTTGGAAAAGTCACCAGGTTATGCTGGTGTCAACTAGGGAGTGGGACCTTATGTTGGTAAAGTCATCGGGTTATGCTGGTATCAACTAGGTAGTGGTACCCTAAGTTGGAAAAGTCACCAGGTTATGCTGGTGTCAACTAGGGAGTGAGACCTTATGTTGGAAAAGTCATCGGGTTATGCCGGCATAAACTAGGGAGTGAGACCCTAAGTTTGAAAAAATACCAGGTTATACTGGTGTAAACTAGGGAGAGTGATTCCAGTCGAAACCCAAAAAACCAACGCCCAAATTCTCTCTGCCTTCTCTCTAGAATTTCGATTTTAGAGAGAGAAAGTTCAAGTTTTCTGATTTTCCGCAAATAATGGCCACAACCTCCGGTGGCCAGCCACCACCAATGGCTGGGCTGCCTCCAACTACCCACCCCACTGCTGCCCAGCCCCCCTCGACCTCAAACGACCCCCCCAGGCCATGGATTATGCCAAGGCTGTGAAGCCTGCGTCAAAAACTACTGCTGGTAATGAAAGAATTACTGCTGCGGATCCAATTCCTATTAGGCGAGCTTCGTTATTACAAGGTGAACCTTTAATTGAATTCATGGAATCATAAGTTGATCGTATGAATGTGCTGGAAGGTTTGCAATATGCAGTCGTATGTAAGTTTTCATATGGTTGGCCTGAACTTAGTGAGTTACGTAGGATTATTCCGATTTGCGGAATAAAAGGTGAATGCAACATTGGTTATCTACGTGATCGTCACCTATTGATAAGACTATCTTTGTGGCAAGATTTTATTGAATTCACTTCAAAGATAGTTTATTATGTGAAGGATAAGCATGGAAAAAAATTCCAGATGAGGACATTGATATATGACTCTAAATTTAAACCTGGAGAAGAAACCTCAAAAGTAATGGCTTGAATTTCTTTTCCAAACTTACTACCTACCTTTTTTGTTAAAGAGGTATTGTTCTCTTTAGCATCAGCAGTAGGTAGACCACTACACCTGGATTTAGCTACTATAAACAAGACAAGACCAAGTTGTGCTCGTGTGAAGGTGTTAGTTGACCTACTAGCAGACCTTCCAAAGAAGATAAGGATCCACATAAGGCATGACTTTACACAAGAAATCAGAACAGAATGGATCAACATAAAGTATGACTACCTACCTAAGTATTGCAAGGAATGTAGGCTACAAGGCCATGATATGATGGAGTGCTGGAAATTACATCCAGAACTCATGGCTAATAATACAAAACATGATGCAACCAACAAAGGTAAGGATGTCGAGCCTCACAATGCTAATAATAATAACAACAATGGTCCTATAATGATTCTATCAAGTGGGAAGATAGTGGGAAATCCAAACCAACAGTGGAAAGAGGTTAGGGACAACAAAAATATGAATAGGGGTAAACATGTTAATGCAAAAGAAGCTGCTGGTAAAGAACTAGTACCAGCAAAACAACAGGCTACAGGTGAGCCTCAACAGCTTAATATTACAAACCAATTTGCACTACTGGAGGAAGATAATTCAAATGCACATGAAAATAATCAGATAGTACTGGTAGAGGATGCCAGTGTACAGAATCAAGAATATGCTAGAACCAGGTTGAATGCAGCAGCACCAACTCTCAAATCTCCTGCAAAAGAAAAAGGAAACAAAGGTCAAAAAAAAAAAAAAACAAACACATGGTAAAAGCCTCAACTCAGCAACTCCTAAAACCAAACAAAGGGTAGTAAATGAAGGAAAACAGCCCGGGGATGCAGTTATAATAGGTAATTTTTCAGACCAACAGTTAAGCGAAACTACACAACAATGGGTACAGAGAACTTTTCAAGTGGTTTTTACTAATACTTCCACCCAAGAGGTACCAACACAAGACACTGCACTCAACTTACAACTAGTGCACAATGAAGCTAATGAACAAGTAGCAGACCCAGACTATGACCAAGTCAGAAGCAAGGACATGACAAACTAGCAAAGAGGTAGAATGTGGGTGCATCAAAGAGAAGTAGATTCAGGGGAAGGAGAGATACTAGATATAGTGCCAAGTGATGAAGAAGATGATGTAGAAACTGTAGAAGAGGAAACTCAAAGTGCTAATGCTATACCAAAGCCTATTCAAAACGAGGAAAGTACTGATGCCAAGGTAAAGGATACTACTGTTGCTAATCAAGACAATACACAAGATAAGGAAAAGGAAAGTATGGTTGACAAAGTACCAGATTTTCAGAATATAGAACCAGGGGGACCAGGCCAAGGAGAGGCAATAGATGGAGCTGTCAACAAGGGGGATAAATCAACCAAGGAAGCTACAAAACAAAAAGGAATTGATGACACTAGTACTTCAAAGCCATGCCAGGTGACACAACAACAAGAACCACAACAGCCTGTTGCTATTGTCCATACAACTGGAGAACTAGTGCAAGTTGCAGATAATACTAAGGAAGGGGAGGAGAATGCAGAACAAACAGGCAGGGAGACCTCTCACCCAGACACATTGAAGGAGCTAAATCAGAATCAAAAGGGAGAAAAAGAAACAACAAAGAAGGCCCTACAATTCCACCAAGGGGGGTACAAACAAGAGGGACAATATCTAAATCCAAAAATCAATAATGGATGCACTTATTTGGAATGTTAAATCAGTCAACACAATGCAAGCATTTGAGAGGCTAATTACAATGCATAGACAGAAGCACTTTGAGTTTATTGGCATAATGGAACCAATGCAGCAGAAAATAAATTGGAAAGGTATAGAAGAAGGATAGGCTTGGGCCAAGCTGTTGCAAATGTATCTAATAAAATATGGGCTTTTATTGATGATGTGTTTGAGGTAACAATTGTGTATGACATGGTGCAACAGATGACTTTAAAGCTATACCATACAGAAACTCACATTGAACTTATGTTGACTTTAATATATGCTAAATGTGATGCAATTGAGAGGATTGAACTATGGGATTCACTATATGCAATGTCCAGGGACATGACTACGCCATGGCTAGTGGGGGGTGACTTCAATGTCATTTGGGATGAAGAAGAGAAATATGGTGGATTACCTGTGCACATCAATGAGGTATATGATTTCAGGCACTGCATGAATACATCTAACCTAACTGATTTGGGATTCAAGGGAAGTATCTATACATGGTGGAATGGTAGATCAGAGGAAGATTGCATTTTTAAAATGTTGGATAGGTGCTTTGGGAATGCAGAATTGCAAGCCACATTCCCAGGACTGGAAGTCACACACCTCTCCAAGATAGGGTCTGATCATTGCCTTATGTTGTTGAAATGTGACATAGAAGTAGCACCAATTATCAAACCTTTTAAATTCCTCAATTTCTGGACAAAACATGAAACATTCAGAGGTGTGGTTAGGGAGAATTGAAGTTCTGATTTTATTGCTAATCCTTTTACATTGTTTAACTTTAAACTAAAGAAGGTTAAAAGGGCCTTGTCCACCTGGAGTAGAACAACCTATGGTGACACCTTCCAGAAGATAGCCAGCTTAGAACAATTAGTTCTGATGCATGAGAGACAATTTGAGGAGAGGCCAACTAAGATGAACAAAGCTAGGTTACAAAAGGTGCAGGCTGAAATGATTAAATACTTAGCAATTGAGGAACAATTTTGGAAGCAAAAATCTGGTATGATGTGGTTCAAAGATGGGGATAGAAACACAAAATTCTTTCATGCACAAGTTAATGGAAGAAGGAAAAGGTTAAAACTGACAAGGATCAAGGACAGCGGGGATAATGGGATAGAGGAGCTAGAGAAGATTGCAGAAGAAGCTGTAAAGTTCTACAAAGATCAGTTTACTGAAACTGTAATCCCTACTGATTTCAGTATACTAAACCATGTGCCTTCTCTGNAGATTGCTGAAGAAGCTGTAAAGTTCTACAAAGATCAGTTTACTGAAACTGTAATCCCTACTGATTTCAGTATACTAAACCATGTGCCTTCTCTGGTCAACTGGGAGCAGAATGAAAAACTAATGGCTATGCCAACAACTGATGAGGTAAAGTAGGCTGTAATGGGACTAAATGCAGACTCACCAGGTGGTCCAGATGGTTTTACAGGTGCCTTTTATCACACTTGTTGGGATATAATTGAAGAAGATGTGGTTGCTATGGTTAGAGCCTTTTTCTGTGGGCAACAACTACCAAAGTATGTGACTCACACTAATTTGGTATTATTACCCAAGAATAAGGAAATCAGTACCTTTGCAGACTTGAGGCCAATTAGCCTTAGCAACTTTGTCAACAAAATATTCTCCAGAGTGATTCACGAAAGAATGGTGGAATTGTTGCCAAGTATTATTTCAGATGAGCAAGCAGGATTTGTGAAGGGTAGAAGCATAGTTGAAAACGTACTACTTACACAGGAAATCATAACTGATATCAGATTGAGAACTAGATTTGGAGCTAATGTGGTGATAAAGCTGGACATGGCCAAAGCATATGATAGATTGTCCTGGTTATTCCTAACCAAAATGCTAAGGAAGCTAGGCTTTGCTGAAAGTTTCATTGGGCTAATTTTTTATTTGGTTGGGAATAATTGGTATTCAATTCTTGTCAATGGCCAGGCACATGGATATTTCAACTCAACCAGGGGGTTAAAGCAGGGTGACCCACTATCACCAACCCTATTCATACTTGCAGCAGAAGCACTATCAAGAGGCCTCAATGTGTTGCATCAGGACATGAGTTTTCATGGATTTGGGCTGCCAAAGTGGAGCCCAAAAATCAATCACTTGGCATATGCAGATGATACTATAGTCTTCTCCTCTTCGAATCCAAGGTCACTGAGATTGATTATGCAAGTCCTACATTCCTATGAAGCAGCATCAGGTCAGCTGGTCAATAAAGCTAAGTCAGCTATCTATATGAATCACCTGACTAATGTGCAGGTAGTGAGGAAGGTGGAGAGGATTACAGGCATAGGGAGTAAGGAATTTCCTTTTACATACCTAGGTTTTCCTATTTTCTATGCTAGAAGGAAAATGGATTATTATCAACACCTAATGAAAAAGGTGATGGACAAGCTACAGTCCTAGAAAGGCAAATTGTTATCCATTGGGGGTAGGGCTGTCCTGATTGCTAATGTATTACAATCTATACCAATCCACTTATTATCTGTTGTGAATCCTCCTAAGAATGTAATTAATAGGATGCATAAAATCTTTGCTAAGTTCTTTTGGTGTAGTGACATATGAGGGAACACAAGACATTGGGAATCATGGACTACCTTATGCATCCCAACAGATGAGGGGGTATTGGGTTCAGATCATTGCATGATGTGGCTAATGCACTATTTTGCAAGCTTTGGTGGAACTTCAGGACTAAGCCTAGCCTATGGAGATCCTTCATGAGCCAAAAGTATTGCAAAAAGCTTAATACAGTAGTGGTGCCCTGGAGAGATGGTTCACATGTCTGGAGGAAAATGCTTCAATGTAGAGACTTGATAGAGCACCAGATACTATGGAAACCAAGAATGGGGTCATCCCTTTTTTGGTTTTACAATTATACAGGGTTGGGAGCACTATACTTTCTAGTACCACAAGATTTTGCCGTTGATGAAGAAGTACATAATGTCTATGAATTGGTAGAACAAGGTGCTTGGAGACAAGATAGGTTATTGGAACTGTTGCCAGAGGACCTAGCTAGGCAGATAATTGACAATGTTCCTGTACCAGATTTTCAAACACTTTTGGATACACCCTATTGGATGCTAGAAAGTAGAGGGCAATTTTCAGTAAAATCATCATGGGAATACATTAGAAGAATTGATCATCAGAGGGAGGCATATAGAATCATTTGGGTCAAAAGACTACCTTTCAAAATTTCCTTCTTTATGTGGAAAGCTCTGAAGGCAAAGCTACCTTTGGATGATTTTATGAGAAGGCTGGGGTACTTGATGCCCTCCAGATGTTGGTGATGTGCACAACCAACTGAAGAGACTTTGGGACACTTGTTTTTCACTTCAAATGCATCCTCAACAGTGTGGAAATACTTTTTATCTAGGGCAGGAATAAGGTTAGAGGGGCTGAATTTGCACCAGGCCATTACTAAATGCTGGACAGCCCAAGTGTTACCAAGGATGAAGCCAATTATGCAAGCATTGCCATCATGCATTGTTTGGGAACTTTGGAAGAGGAGAAATAGTTCGAAATATGGAGATGTTGTGCCTGTTAATAGAGTGATCTATCAGGTGACAACAACAATCCATGAACTTGTGCAGGTAAGGAAACCTAGGTTAAGGGTTCCTCACATGTGGCATGAGATACTGGCACTACTGCAGAACTACACACCAAGGCAGAAATTTGAGAAGGTGCTATGGGAACTACCAGAAGATGGATGGATAAAAGTGAATACAGATGGTGCTTGCAGAGGCAACCCTGGAAGAAGCTCTATTGGATTCTGTTTGAGAGATGAAAGAGGTGACCTCATATATGCAAGTGGAAAGGAAATTAATGAAGGATCAAATAATGAAGCTGAGGCATTAGCTATTCTGGAGGCTTTGAGAATGTGTAGGGAGATGGACTACAATCTAATTTGGTTATAGACTAACTCACTACTCATTAAAAATGTGGTGGAAAAAGTTTGGGAACCTCTTTGGAACATAGTTCATCAAATGGAGGAAATATGGAAACTTAAGGAAGAGTGCAGCTTTAGAGTAACTCACATCTATAGAGAGGGAAACAGGTTGGCAGATCACCTGGATAACTATGCATTAGATCATGGAAATCTAGAGTGCCAGGGGTTTTGGGACTTGGACACAAGGGGCAGAAAACTACTTAATGATGACAAGGGACAATGCCCATATATAAGAGTAAGAGTTGCAAGGAATTGATGACACAGCTGAAGACATGTAGATGGAGTAATATGGGACAGGAGGATACTTACTATCATGTTCAAACCTGTAAAGGGGAGAGTATGGTAACACAAGGTTTTACTAACATTGTTTGCTTTTTTGCAGGTACTAAAGTCAAGTGGTTGTCCTATGACCTAAGGAAACTCCTATTGGTGGTATTAATGTTTTACATTCATTCCAAAGGAGGGACTGAGGGACTAGACAACTACTTTATAGCATGGAGACATCAAAAGAGGACATTACATAACCCTATAATGCTCAGAAAGTCTAATCGAATTGAGCAGGAGAGGGTTATTGGACAGCAGAACAAAACAAAAAGATACTGGGAAAATTTGTTGGAGCCAATCTACCAAGGGAAAGGGGTAGATATTATAATTGGGCTCACAACAAAACTGCCCAGGTACAACATTGAAATTCAGCAGTATTCACAAGCAGGGAAGTTAAGAAGACATAAAGGGATTAGGGGGAGAGGTGCACTAAGGAATCAAAGGAGGATAGGTTGGAGTACACCTAACAAATTGCCCAGAATGTCTAAACGAAATGGGCAACAATACACAAAATTATGAAGACATAAGGTGGATAGGTGGGGAGGTGCATTAGGGATCAATACCAAGGGATACTGGGCAAATCTGTTTGAATCAGTACTTTGGCTCATAACAAGTTTTGCCAGATCCAATTTTAAGGATCAACAACACACACAAGCAGGGAACCTAAGAAGAGATAAGGAGTGGAGGGTATTTGCACTAGGGAAACAAAGGAGGACATGGTGGAAGACAAGTAACAAGCTGCTGCCCAGAAAGTTTAAAAGAAATGGGCAGCTAGTCAGGACAGAATTTTGGGGCAAGAAGATGCAGAGGATAAGTAGCAAGAATGGGGATTGCTATACAAGAAGACAAGTAGGGTTACAGGAAGAAACAAAGCTGGATAGGGAAAGGAAACACCAACTTAGGAGCTTAATTATTAAGTGGGAGAAGAGGTGGAGAAAACCGAGGGGTAGGGAAATAAAACACAAAGAAACACCATTGCCTAGAATGTCTAAACGAAATAGGCAAAAAAATACAATAACATGGTATAAATCAGCAACAAGGAAATTATGCAATAACAAGGAGAAAAAGGGGGATAGAGAAGAGGGATCAGTACAGAAAGGGGAAAGGAGAAATACAAACAGCAAACAAACATCTGACCATCATGTACAAATCAGCAATGATGAGTACATGAAGGCCTTTTTTATACTAACAATTGCTTCTTTTTTTGCAGGGATTAAAATAGAAACCATAACTTTTCTCAATTATAATCCCTAAGGGTGGTAATACTATATATTCTACTTTTAGGGGGAGGAAAAATGACATGCATATGGATAGAAAGCACAAACAACAGAGCTCAGTCAAGTGAAACAGCTAAAATATAAATTCGAGGAAGAAGTAGTACCTGGGGTTTGGATAATAAGGAGAACACAGAGCCAACAACACAATGGACACGCAGATGGATCGCGACCACTCATCCCCGGTACGAAGCATGAAAGTGCAAGAAACAATACAATGAGGAGGGGGGAAAAGACAATACACAGTAGTAAAGGAACAAATAAGTTCAGATCGATGCATTTACCAGAGCTACTGAGTAGATTCGAGGCAGTCACTGCCATAGTCAACGATGGGCAGAAGCTAGGGAAAAAGAGAAAGGGAATGGGAAGAATCAAACCACTAAGGAAATGGAAAAATA
>ML260653.1:4784-22182 GCA_005239495.1 Nicotiana undulata | reverse complement strand
AAGAGTCATTCACGGGAACGGAGTCCCAACACACGAAACGACCGGCTGGGTCGTTACAGTAATTGTACTACTGTCAATCCTTTTTGTAGAAACTCAATAATTCAACGCCACATAGGACCACAATCATCAATAACGACAATGACCTCACGGACAAATGACAATAACTGACACAAGAATCCGTACACGTACCTTAAGGTTGTGATGTCTCAGTCGGACCCTTCTGCAGATGAGGAAATAAGTGAGAGTATCTAGACTTCATGTCTTCCTCGGCCTCCTAAGTCATTTCTTCCGTATTGTTGTTTTTCCAAGGTACTTTCACCGAACTCGTCTGTCTAATATAGCAATGGGAGTTTCATCATATAATAGCTACTCTCTGACCTGAACGTCGTCAAGTGACACGATTTTGGAAGGATCTCCGATACATTCACGGAGCATAGACACATGAAAGACTGGATGTACAGACTCCAAGTCCGAAGGCAAGTCTAACTCATATGCTACTTGGCCTACCTTGCGTATGATCCTATATGGTCCAATGTACCAAGGGCTAAGTTTTCCTCTCTTACCAAACCTCATAACACCTTTCATCGGTGATACCTTTACGAATACCCAATCGCCAATCTGAAACTCTAAGTCTCGCCGTCGATTATCTACATAAGACTTCTGACGGCTTTGAGCTGCTAATAGCCTTTCCTGTATAAGCTTAATTTTCAAGATTGCCTGCCATACCAATGCTGGCCATACTATCGTAGTTTCCTCAACAATGAACCCCCTTATAGGCGACCTACACTTCCGTCCGTAAAGAGCTTCGTATGGAGCCATCTGAATACTGGAATGGTAGCTATCATTATATGTGAACTCAATAAGTGGCAGAGGATTATACTACCCTTGAAGTCTATCACACAAGCCCGTAACATATCCTCAAGTGTCTGAATAGAACGCTCAGCCTGTCCGTCTGTCTGGGGATGAAATGTTGTACTAAGACTTACCTGAGTCCCCAATACTCTTTCGAAGGACCTCCAGAAGTTAGCTGTAAATTGAGCTCCTCTATACGAAATAATAGATACAGGGGCACCATGCAGTCGTTCTATCTCCTTAATATAAAGCCTTGCATAATCCTCTGCAGAATATGTAGTCCTAACAGGCAGAAAATGCGCTGACTTTGTAAGCCTATCAACAATCACCCATATCGAATCGAACTTACGCTGGGTACGAGGTAAGCCTACGATGAAATCCATATTGATTACTTCCCATTTCCAACTCGGAATCTCCATATCCTGCAATAATTCACCGGGTTTTTGATTCTCAATCTTAACCTGCTGACAATTAGGACACTGAGCAACAAACTCTGCTATATCGTTTTTCATTCCGCCCTACCAATATACTTTCCTAATATCATGATACATCTTTGTCGCTCCTGGATGGATAGAATAACGAGAATAATGAGTTTCTCCCATAACCTGCCGACGCAGCCCTGCAATATGAGGGACAAATAATCATCCTCGATATCTGAGGACCCTATCTTCTGTAATTTCAAACGGTGTCTTCTCTTTCTAAGGGGTGGTATCCCTATAACGAACTAACAAAAGATCCTCGTACTGGAGTTCCTTTACTTTAGTTACTAAAGAGGATATTGCCGTATCCTGAATAGTACCCAATATCACCTGAGTCCAATAACCGAACTCCCAGAATAGCTAGCTGATGAATCTCATGGGCTATTCCCCTATTTTCTGGCTGTAAATATGACAGGCTACCCATAGATTTACGGCTGAGGGCGTCGGCTACTACGTTCGCCTTTTTTGGATGGTATAAAATATCAACGTCATAGTCTTTAAATAGCTCCAACCATCTCATTTGACGTAAATTCAATTCCTTTTGCTTTAAGATATACTGGAGGCTCTTATGATCCATATAGATATCAATAAAAGTAGTGCCTCCACATCTTTAGTGCATGGATCACCGCGACTAACTCTAAGTCGTTGGTCGGGTAATTCTTCTCGTGATTTCTTAGTTGTCTAGAGGCATAGGCTATAACCTTACCATGTTGCATCATTACACAACCCAATTATACGCTCAAAGCGTCACAGTAGATAACATAACTATCGGTCCCTTCTGGGAGCGTTCGAACCGGTGCTGAAATTAGTCTATCCTTTAATGCCTGGAAACTCCGTTCCCAAGCATCAGTCCATTGGAACTTAGATCCCTTTTGAGTCAAATTACATGGGTATTCTAATCTTTTACAATTAATGAAATTCCTCCTTTTGAAGGCCCAAACGTCATCCTTTATCTATCACAATTACGCCCTTATTCCACTACCAGGGCAATATTCCATTTCTTCTAAATGCTACTGGTCTTAGACTCATTTAAATTCATTCAGGCTATACTGAGAATTTTATGACTTAGAGAAACCATCATCTCTCTTATTTTCATGGGTTTAATCCCAAGGACTTATCTATTCTCGTCACCTTCTCATTCGCCTTTTCTTATCCTTACTCCTGTCTTCCTAAAACCTTGTCGCTCTAACATAATTTAGCTTGCGACGTACACATATCTCTTTATACTTATTAACAACCTTCTTTTAACTTGCTTGCACCATAGATTTCCTTATGTTATTTTGGAACATTAAGCGAGACATCACATACCACTCTTGTCAAAGTTTCTAAAAGAGAAGAAAATCCCTTTACAAGTCTCGTGTAATAATCTGCCAAACAGAGAAAGTTACGAACCTCCATCGGTGTTTTGGGTCTAGGACAAGTCTTTACTGCCTCAATCTTTTGTGTATCCACCAGGACGCCTTCACTCGAAATGATATGCCCAAGGAAAGCTTCAGAGTTCAACCAGAATTCACATTTAGAGAATATTTGCATGCAACTTCCCTCTTTGTAGAACTCTGAGCATATTAAGAAAATGATCTTCATGTTCAGCCTCTGGCCGAGAATACACTAATATATCGTCGATAAATACAATTATAAACATATCTAAAAAGGACCTGAACACACGGTTCATCAAATCAATGAATATTGCGGGGGAATTTGTCAAATCAAACGATATAACACGAAACTCAAAGTGCCCGTATCTGATCCTGAATGTTGTCTTCAGAATATCTTTTCCTTAACCCTTACCTGATGGTACCCGGACCTCAAGTCTATCTTTGAGAAACACTTGGCACCTTGAAATTGATCAAATAAATCATCAATCCTTAGGATCGGGTACTTATTCTTGATCGTCATCTTATTCAACTGTCTATAATCAATACACATCCGTAAGGAACCATCTTTCTTCCTCACAAATAACCCAGGTGCTCCCCACAGTGATGTACTAGGTCTAATAAAGCCTTTTTCAAGCAAGTCCTTTAGTTGTTCCTTCAATCCTTTCAGCCCTGTGGGGGCCATTCTATAGGGAGATATAGATATTTGATAAGTATCTGGTAGTAGGTCAATGTCAAACTCAATTTCTTGCTCTGACAGAAGACCCGGAATCTCATCGGGAAAAATATTGGGAAACTCATTAACCATAGGGATGGACTAAATGGTTGGTGTCTTTATGTCACATCCCAAACCTCGGGAGGCGTGGCTGGCACCGGGTGCCGCACTGGCCCGAGAGAACCACTCTGTAACTCATGATCATTCGACGAAAACTAGAACATACATAGACCGAGTTCGATGAACTCATTCATTTCGTAACTATCATGGGCCCACATGGCCACAACTCATAATGTACAACTAAGTGGGAAAATACTGTATCACTGAACCATTTTTCTAAAAACATGAATACATATGGGCCGTCAAGGCCTCTGACATACTGTACAAAATGAACCTCTGTCTACAAAGCCTCTAAGATTATTTGACATAGAATGGGACAGGGTACCGGCCTACCCATAAGTGTAAAGAAAACTTCTGACACAATGACTCATAGACTCGGCTGCACTCCGAATGAGGTGGAGTCTTACCGATCCTTAGTTGAATCCAATATCGTCTGCTATGAGGGATCGTCAAACTGATTATCTATACCTGCAGGCATGAATGCAGTGTCCCCAACAAAAGAACTTCAGTACGAATAATGTACTAAGTATGTAAGGCATGTAAATCAGTATATAAAGAACATGGAAGAAACATGGAGTAAATGACTCAACCTGTAAGTCTGGATAACTTTGTAAATCATGAAATATTTATAATGTCATGCATATGCATATAAATTTCATGTAATGCATAGGTATGTACGTACATAACATCATCAAGCCTCTGTGGACATTCCGTCATATCATCTCGGCCACTGTGGGCAAATCATCAACGGATACCAGATGATCAGGTGGTGGTGCGTATATAACGCCATAACCTTTCCAATATCCCATATACATATATTTATACATATATATACTTGTATATAACGCCATCTGGTCGTGGGTCAATGTGCATGTTTTAATGCATGAGATGCATATGAAATACGTTCATAAAGTCACTCGGTACGTCATAAGAACATTATGCCTCTAATTAATATCATAAAATAAATTTTACCAACTTACATATTTCTGTGATCCATGAACAGATGATAGAATAATATGACACGTGAAAGAATAAGAATATACATATCTCTAGCATTTCTACGAATAGAGTATTTTATGGAAGTTGTGCATTTGCTCGTTTCTCTTGTGCCATATAGATCATGCAAATAAAGAAAGAAGGGATAACCTTAACATACTTGAGCCGATTCTGCTTATTTCTTTGATTTCCTTTTGTCCAGTTTGTAAAAAAAAATGTTATCTCAATATTAGGCATGCGCATTAGAATGTTAGTTGCAATGAACCATTTTCTTTTTAGAAGACTTGTTCAAAGTGGCTGTTCCATTAGCCAATTGGAGAAGCAAAGGTATTTAGAATTTTCATGGTCAATTAGAATTGCCCAAAATTTAAAGGCAAAAAAAGAGAAAAGATCGAGTTGTAGGATCATCTTCGACACTGATTGCAAATAACGAAGTGAGTGTGACTTGTAGATTCTATAGTGATTTATGACAAAATAATTTTGAAGATGTCTACGTCTAAAGGGAAGGAAAACATTAATTGATTGCAACTAAAGAGGTGGATTTGGCCAGCACTTACGACTTCACTTTGGCTCATATCCTTGTAACTTTGCCACCAAAGTTCTTAATGTGACACATATATTTGGTTAGTAGCTTGCTGCTGTGGGGTGGAGATTTTTAATCTTTATCCACTTATTAGTTAATTAGGCAATGTCCTGTTATCCTGTAATTAGTCAATTACTCACATAGTAAAGAATTTTCTCAAATTAGTTAAAATTCTACTCTTTCTAATACACTTTATACATCCTACTATCATGGTCATATTTTATGACCTAAAATAAATATATACACCATTATTTTTATTAAAACATCCATGTAAAAATACATATATTTTCTCAACTTATAATTTTCCTAATCTCATATAAAGAGTAAAAATTTTCGTACGCTTAATTCTTAAAATGGTAAAAAAGAAAACCTTCTTTTCTTGTGAGAATAATTTCTATCTTTACAATGAAGAAAATCTCATAAACTTTCTTATATTATGTATATAATTTACCATATTCGAAAATAGTAATAATGATAACTATCCAAAATTAAATTGCATAATTATTATTGCAACAACCAAGAAACATGAAAAAAGAGCTGTTATAATCATAAATCATAATAAAGACGTGTGCTTACTTTTTTATAAGTATATAAATCCGGCTGCTTAAGACAAAGGATAATTGGGCAAAATCCCAACTTTATTTACGCACAAGAAGGTGTTAATCCACCTTTAAATTATTTTAGCAGCAAAATATTGTATCTAGGTTATTGTTTAACTCTAAATACTCTACTTAAAAGAAAATACCACACTAATATAATATCTAACGGTATCAAGATTGTAAACTTACATGGTCTCATAATAATAATGTCTTAAATCCTCTATAACCTCCTAATAGACATAATCCGTTAGAACTCATGTGGATTTACTACGGCATATCCTAATGCTAAGGTACGTAATGTAACATCCTCTCCCTTTAGAAACATTCGTCCTCGAATGTTAACTCTTTGAGATTTTCAAAATTTTTGCTAGGGTCTCCTTTGTATACTAAACTAAAACCCAACCTCTATCTGAGCTCTAGACTATTCACAACCTTTTGTACTTGAATATCTCGTATCTTCTTCACTTTTACCTTATTTACCTTTTAATCTTGAATCGTATCTTCTGTTTCTTTCATAACTTCACTTCCACATTGGTAGAATTTATATTTACGCCTTAAAGCTCTATTGTGATAGCACCACTGGTGCATACAAAATTCGGTGGAAGCTTCATACTGACTTCTTACGATTTAGCTCTATGGCACGACCTAGAAACAAAAGAATGGTAACATTTCCTAAATGCCCTATAGCCTCTCAATTATAAATGTGGCGCGCAATACACCCATAAGTGAGACTCTACTAGGCACGGTTTTGTAGACTCTCTAGGACACGACTCGCTCTAATACCACTTTGTCACGCCCCAAACCTGGAGAGGCGTGGCTGGCACTCGGTGCCGCACTGGCTCGAGCGAACCACTCTGTAACTCATAATCATTCGACCAAAATTAGAACATACATAGGTCGAGTTAGCTGAACTCATTCCTTTCGTAACTATCATGGGCGCACATGGCCACAACTCATAATGTACAATTGTAAGTGGGAAAACACTGTGTCATTGGACCATTTTTCTTAAAACATGAATACATATGGGCCTCAAGGCCTCTGACATACTATACAAAATGAACCTCTATCTAAAAATCCTCTTAGATTATTTGACATCAAATGGGAAAGGGTGCCGACCTACCCATAAGTCTAAAGAAAACTTTTGACACGATGACTCATATACTCGTCTGCACTCCGAATGAGGTGGAGTCTTACCGATCCTTCGCTGAAACCAATATCATCTACTATGAGGGCTGGTCAAACTGATTATCTATACTTGCAGGTATGCATGCAGTGTCCTCAACAAAAGGACGTCAATACGAATAATGTACTAAGTATGTAAGGCATGTTAATAAGTATATAAAGAACATGGAAGAAACATGGAGCAAAGGACTCAACCTGTAAGTCTGGATTGCTTTGTAAATCATGAAATATTTATAATTTCATGCATATGCATATAAATGTCATGTAATGCATAGGTCTGTACGTACATAACATCATCAAGCCTCTGAGGGCATCCCATCATATCAACTCGGTTACTGTGGGAAAATCATCAACATATACCAACTGATCAGGGTGTGGTGCGTATACAACGCCATAACCTTTCCCATATCCCATATACATATACATATACATATACATACATACATACATACATACATACATACATACATACATACATACATATATATATATATATATATATATATATATATATATATACGCGTATATAACGCCATCTGGTCATGGGTCAATGTGCATGTTTTAATGCATGAGATGCATATGAAATACATTCATAAACTCTTTCGGTACGTCATAAGAACATTATGCCTCTAATTAATATCATGAAATAAATTTTACCAACTTACATATTTCTGAGACCCATGAACAGATGATATCTCTAGCATTTCTACGAAAAGAGTATTTTATGAAAGTTGTGCAATTGCTCGTTTTCGCTTGTGTCGTAAAGATTATGCCAAAAAAGAAAGAAGGGATAGCCTTAACATACCTGAGCCGATTCTCCTTATTTCCTCGATTTCCTTTTATCCAGTTTGTAAAACAAAATGATATCTCAATGTTAGGCATGCACATTAGAATGTTAATTGCAATGGACCATTTTCTTTTTAGAAGACTTGTTCAAAGTGGCTGTTCCATTAGCCATTTGGAGAAGCAAAAGTCATTAGAAGTTTCATGGTCAAGTAGAATTTCCCAGAATTCAAAGGCAAGAAAAGAGAAATGATCGAGGAGTATGATAATCTTTGACACTGATTGCAAATAACGAAGTGAGTGTGACTTGTAGGTTCCATAATGATTTGTGACAAAATGGTTTAAAGATGTCTACATCTAAAGGGAAGGAAAGCAGGAATTGATTGCAACTAAAGTGGTGGATTTGGCCAGCACTTACGACCTCTCTTTGGATCATATCCTTGTAACTTTGCCACTAAAGTTCTTAATGTTACACATATAATAAATGAATAATGAGTCATTTGTTTGGTTAGTTGCTTGCTGCCACGTAGGGGTGGTATGGGGATTTTTAATCTTTATCCACTTATTAAGTAATTATGTAATGTCCTGTTACCCGATAATTGATCAATTACCCACACAACTAAGAAATATATCAAATTATTTAAAATATTACTCCTTTTTAATATACTTTATACATCATACTGTCATAGTCATATGGTACCTTGTATGGTACTAATCCATAAATATCGGGTATTATAGCTCGGACCGTATTTTATCCCAAATTGATAACATTCAACGAAATTCATTTTTTTTAATTCGTGTACCCTTTAACTTTAATGGAACTTACTTATCGCTTGTTATAAATAGCATAAATATGTTAACCTTATGATAATCTTATCCGCAAGTCTACGTCGATTAATTGAAGACGAAACTTTAACGTACGAAAACGCGAGATGTAACATATTCAATATTGTACTCGCTGATTTCTATGGCCCATTTGGCGAATCGTCTCGAAAGCTCGGGTTTAAGCATTATATTTACCAATGGGTAAGTTGTCACAACACATATGGTGTGACATTGAAAGTACGGTTTCAGTTTCCTTGAGGTGCTTATCAAAGCGAGCGTCAATTTTTCTAGGTAAGGATATCTAGTTTCGGCCTCACCCAAGGTCCGACTAACATAATAAATCAGAAATTGCATACCTTGTTCTTCCCAAATTAGGACTCTACTTACCGCTATCTCCAATACAACAAGATATAAGTATAATTATTTGTCTTCCCTCAGCGTGTGAAGCAGCGGTGGGCTCGACAGGTATCACTTAAGCTCTTCCAATGAATGTTGAAATTCTAGAGTCCATGTGATGTTATTTTTCTTCTTCAGTAATGAGAAAAACTGACGACTCTTATCGGAGACCTCGAGATGAATCGCCCCAGGGCGACTATGTGCCCGGTTAGCCTCTGGATATCTTTCACGTGTCTACTACCGTGATGTCCTCAATAGATTTGATCTTGTTGGGGATGATCTCAATTCTTCGGTTGGATACCATGAATCCGAGAAAATTTCCTGACCCGACCCCGAAAGGGCAATTTTCCAAATTCAACTTCATGGTGTATTTCCTAAATATACTAAAGGTTTCCTGCAAATGCTTCAAATGGTCCTCTGCTCGCAGGGACTTAACTAAGAAATCATAAATGTACACTTTTATATATTTCCCTATTGGTCCTCGATTTACTAGGCATTAGCAAGTGGCACTAGAATGTTTTAACCCAAATGGCATTACGTTATAGGAGTGATGCCACATTTAGTGATGCACGAGGTCATTTCCAGATCATCCAGGTTCATTTGTATTTGGTTGTACCTGGACTAGGCATCGAGAAATCATAGGATCTCATAGACAGTCGTGGCATCAATCATATGATTGATTTTAGGCAAAGGAAAAGTATCCTTGAGGCATGCTTTATTTAAATCCTTCTAATCCACACACATTCTTAGTTTGTTCCTATTACACCCCATGTTTTCGTACGTGAGAGTACGTCGTAAGTCAGTTGATGTAAGCTCAGAAATAAGATTGTATTTGGAAGCATATAAAGTAAGTTAATCATGTTAACTTGTAGGTTAAAAATATTTAAGATCATGAATAACAAGTACCAAGAGCGTTGGAAAGAATAGAAGCTAAACCAATTGAAGAAATTAAGTTTCGTCGAAAGTCGATGAGTATGGAATGTTATAACATGTACTTTAGGGAGAGACTATGGTTCATTACATGATAAAGAGGTTATGCTATTAGTTATTTTTGTCGTATTATTGTCGTGTGCTACGTTTGAAGTCAAGCGAGTTGTGGAACAAAAGTTGGCAACGATCATCACAATTTACATTCACAAATACGCTGAATATTAGGTCAAATGAAGCTGAGCATTTCTACCAATTTACTTGGAATTAAGCGATTATATACATACCAAATTTACGATATACGAGTCTACTTTCCAACGGATTAAACCGTTCATTAATGAAATATTTGAGTAGAGAGATATTCGCATTTTCGCGAGACTGCGCAGATTGGTAGGTGACAAGTAGGTGCATCACCTACTTGCCAAAAGGAGAGGCCTCAATTAAAAGTTCCAAAGTCGGCCAAGAGGGGAATTTTAAGGGATTATCAACATATTATTTCACCCATTTTTTAGACCATGAAAACCAAATTGAATCCCTGCAACTCTTCCTCAAAAATCCCACACAAACCCTAGGGTATTTCGGGTTTACGATGTGATTCTAGTGCCGAAAAGCCCGGACAACTTGCTAGTTTCTCTTTCTCCTTCTTGTAGCTGCGTTGGGGGACTGATATTGGATGAAGAAGGGCTAGGTTTGGTGGGTTCTACTCATTCCAAGGTAAATTTATGCTTCTCCTTCCATTATTTAGGCTTGTACGAATTGTAACTCGATCGTAAAGACTAGACCTAGCGAGTTTCGAATGAGTGGTATGTTGTTTATTGTTTCATCGTTGTTGACTTGTTGTAACCTTATTTTCAATATTAATTCATGGTTGTTTTATAGAAAAATATGCTTAATTATGTATTGTTGGTTGTGTTTCTTAATTTGAAAGAAAATACAAGTTGAAACGTTTTGGCAAACTGATAAGTCAATTTGAGTTGCTGAACTTGTAGGGACAGTTTTGTGGGCTGTTTCGTGTTGCTGTTGGGTTGTATATTTTTTTTGATGTTTTATGGAGTTTTGGAGGATAAAAGGTGATGAGAAACACCACATAATGATGGAATAGTTGGCTGGTCATTCGTCGTTATATTTTTAGGTTGTTTGACACAACTTTTGTTGTCATTTAATGTATAAAGTTGTCACGACCAAAATTTCCCTCCGTTGGGTACTGTGATGGCACCTAGTCTTAGAGACTAGGTAAGCCTAATATTTCACTGAGAAACAACAATAATAAAAGAAAATGTAACAGTCTCGATATGAAATCTTGACAAAATTTACAATTTCCCAAAACCCGGTAAATATAAGTCATAAGCTCTACGAATCCTTGCTACAAAATCTAGATACAACTGTCTAGAAATGAATACGTACAATTGGAGAATCACTGGAAGGTGACTCCAAAACCTACGAACGGAACAACATGTTTACCTTGAGTCTCCTTATCAACGACGATCCATGCAGCTACTAACGGCCAATACCTGGATCTGTGCAAACAAAAAATACATAGAAGAGTAGTATGAGCACACCACAGCGGTGCCCAGTAAGTATCAAGACTAACCTCGGTGAAGTAGTGACGAGGACTAGTCCAGACACCCACCGGTATAATGAGAAAAATACATAAGTAGTAATGATCGAAACAAAGTATTTATCTAAAATCTTCGAACATAATTAACGACAGGAAAATATAAAGCGGAAGGAAGTACAGTAATTAAAGCAACGAAATAGCATAATGGACATACGCAAGAAGAAGAGGATAGCACGCGCCAAAGTCGGAAATCACAATACCATAAAATACTCAAAATTCAGCACTGCATCAACCCACTCACATCACGCCTTAGCAAATAAGCAATTAAAGCCGGTCAAGTTCTCGAGTAAAACCTTTAAAACATGAGTTTGTAACGAAAGCTTTTGAAAATATAATCTTTTCAAGATATAGGAAATCTTCTTTGAAACATACTTTTTCTGAATGTATATGTATATATCTTTATGAAAAGAAATCGTTAGAACATAGTTCCCTTGAAATACGTTGTACAAAAATCTACTTTCCCCAGTACTGCTCCTTCAAATATCATTTGTTCAAATATACCTTCCCGAATACTGCCTTTTTCAAATATCATTTTTCCTGCAAGACAAATACCTTTCAAATATACTTTCAAAATAGAAGTCCTTTGGACTTAACTTTTCTCGGAGATAATTGCCTTTCAGCTATACATTTCATATATGTATATGTGTCTATATGTATACTTTTCAATCCACATCTCCTCAATGATAAACCACCGGAAACTCAGTCCGTAATCCCAATTTAAATATGCGATGCAATGCAAGGGAAAGTCTCAGGTCTTGGCCCGCAGTCCCAATGTAAATATGCAATGCAATGCAAGGGAAAGTCTCAGGTCATAGCCCGCAGTCCCAGTGTAAATATACAATGCAATGCAAGGGAAAGTCTCAAGTCATAGCCCGCAGTCCCAATGTAAATATGCAATGCAATGCAAGGGAAAGTCTTAGGTCATAGCCCGCAGTCCCAATGTAAATATACAATGCAATGCAAGGGAAAGTCTCAGGTCATAGCCCGCAGTCCCAATTTAAATATACAATCAATGCAAGGGAAAGTCTCAGGTCATATCCCGCAGTCCCAATGTAAATATACAATGCAATGCAAGGGAAAGTCTCAGGTCATATCCCGCAGTCCCAATGTAAATATAGAATTCTATGCAAGGGAAAGTCTCAAGTCATAGCCCGCAGTCGCAATGTAAATATGCAATGAAATGCACAGAGAAAAACCAACCAGAACACAGCAAAACATTGCACAATCCAAAACGAGCACCACAACAACTAGAGAGGCAAAATGCAAGGTGCGACGATAAGTTCAACACGAGAACTTCAATCAAAATAGTGGCAAAACTCACTCATAAGCAGAAATCACTTAAGGGGAGAAACCAAGTATCAATGAAACAATGTGACGAGGAGAAAACCTAATGAATACAACAACGATTCACAATACTCAAGTAAATAGATAGAGAACCAATCATCCCGGCAAGGGAAACATCTATAACCAATCTCACCTAACAGTTTGCGTCACGGAATAAACTCAGCTTAAACAAATATTCAATAATAAGAGGCACCAAGGAAACACCGCTAATATGGGTGATGGTCAACTATACCTAAGTAACCTTTAAGGAAAATCATGTAAATCATCATGTTCGACTTACGGGCATGCTTGACACCAAACTATAGATATTCCAATTCCTGTTAAACAATTATACGACTAGATTCTACTCAATTAGGCAGTTTGTGAAGAACTAGCATAGTGGTAGAAGAGGGAAAATATTTAGCTAAGTTAGATTAAGATCAAATAGTCAACAAAGAGGAATCAAAGTCAAGAAAATCTAATCCAACAGAGGAAGATGAAACTAGCAGTCAGGGACTCAACCATAACAGCTACCACTTCATACGTAGGAGATATAGGAACCTAAGAATCCTAAAAGGTCAACCTAATTGCATATAAGTCCGAGTACGCACTCGTCACCTCGCGTACACGTGCTACAATAAACATGGAAGACTCAAATTCTAAGGGGTAGTTGCCTCACACAAGGTTAGGCAAGATACTTACGTCAAAGACGACAACCGGTACTCGAAAATGGACTTCTCGGGCGGGAAGGCCTCCGGACAGCTCAAATCGACTAAAACAACTTCAAAATGCACATAAAACATATAAGGGACTATTCAAAAAGATAAAGTTTCAATCTTTACTAATTTATAAAAATCGACCCCCGGGGCCGCACCTCGGAACCCGACAAATTTACCAAAAACTGATTACCTGTCCCGATACGAGTTCACCCATACTAATTTTATTCAAATATGATGTCAATAGGTCATTCAAATCATGAATTTTGTATTTAGAAATTTTCTTTCAAAAACCCAAGTTTCTTCAACCCAAAACACGAATTAAATGATGAAAATAAGAACTAATTCATGAGATATAATTAATTATGGTGTAAGAACACTTACCCATTCGATTATCTTGAAATATCCCCAAATATTGCTCTCAAATCCGAAGTCCAAAGTTAAAAAATATGAAGAAAATGGCTAATCCTCATTTATATGAATCTGCCAGGACTTCCGCACCTGTGACCAGCTTAACTGCACCTGCGCGACCGCTGGTGCGAAACTCTAACCGCACATGCGCTCCAGTCCGCACCTGCGCCCAATGATCGCTCCTGCGGGGACCGCACCTGTGCCCCGAAGATCCGCACCTGCGAAGGCTGCCCAGTCCACCCCAGCTCGCACCTGTGCACTATTTCCGCACATGCGAAGCTCGCACCTGTAGTTCCACATCCACAGGTGCGGCCACATCAGAACAACAACACCAGCTGCCTTTTCCAAACTTTAAACTTCCCGCTAACCATCTTAAATCATCTTGAGCCCCTCGGGACCTTAACCAATTACACCAATAGGTCACATATCATCACACGAACTTAGTTGGACCCTCGGAACACCCAAAACAACGCCCGAATCACCAAATCAAACCAAAAATCAAACTTATAACTTTCAAAACCTCAAATATCCAAACTCGTGTAGAAACCTATCAAATCAACCCGGAACGACGTGAAAATTTGCAGACAAGTCCCAAATGACACAACGGTCCTACAGCCACTCCCGGAATTCCATTCCGAGCCCGATATCAAATTTTCACTTATTGGCCGGAATCACCGATATTCTAACTTCTGCCAAATGGCCTCAATTTGCTCTACGGACCTCCAAATCCAATTTCGGATGCACGCCTAAGTCCAAAATCATCATACAAAGTTGTTGGCGTTAACCAAAACTCATTTCGAGGCCGTTTACTCGAAAGTCAAACCTCCGGTCAACTTCCTTCACTTAAGCTTCAAAATTTGAAAATTCTCCCCTTATTCGACTCCGGATTATACGGCAACTGAATCTAACCACGCACACAGGTCGATATGCACAATGTGGAGCTATTTATGACCTTACATCACCAAATGGAGCTTAAATTCCCGAAACGACCGATCAGGTCGTTACATTCTCCCCCTCTTAAAACCAACGTTCGTCCTCGAACGTGCTAAGACTCACCTTGAACTCATTAAATCACTTAACGCACGCTTCCAACTCATGCCCGCAGGTGATCCCACGTCACCCCAAGCTACATAAGCCTGATAACACCATCACAACCGCAGTTTAGCCTACCTATCACCACCGCTAAGCCCCACACCTCAATTTCTCACCTTATACTCGTTTCCAAAGGATCCGATCCTAAATCCACATCCGTCATTAGCCTCAACCAGTTGCTTTAACTCATGACTACACCCGTAAGGCACGACCACACAATGTAGCACATCACACTTAGGCTCAAATAGCACTTTTGATCACAACAGCTGTCTGAAGTCAACTCATCATTGGCAATTAGCCCCACCTCCGAACGAACTCTGTTCCAAACCTCATAATACTGATAGAGGCTACACGGTATTTAGAACTGTCACTCTTTCTTCTTACTCTAGATTGTGTGGTAGAGCTCACTTGTAAGAATTCAAACTCCTAAATTCTACTTTATTCGTAATACAACGATACCTCATCCAAACAGACAGTTGGTAAGAGATTGAATATGGCTGTGGAAGAGTTGAGTCAGAGGAACTCGATTTTGCATCATGCTTATGATGAGTAAATGTGAGGTCTTCAGCAGATTATGTGTGTACTAAGATGTGTAAGTTTCTTAATAAGGAGCTATTAGAAAAAAATATCTATCTACCCATATGGTAAAAAGAAATAAGAGAATCAGAAGGTAGATACAAGTTTCAGCAAGTAAAAGAAGCAAGATGAAGAGGGTTACGAGGTACCTAGTTAATAAAGATTATCAATATTTATAATTCAGGCAAAGAAATATAAGCATTTTGAGTTACTTTAAACAACAACAGAGATATCTACTATTGTCTATACCCGTCTCAATTATGCCCTATGGGAGCTAACTAACATAATTTAAGAGAAAGATAGGATATCAGGATCCAGCTGGGGTTAGAGTAATCCAAAATTGTGGATGGATTGTTATCATTATTTAACATTTTGGAAGTGTAGTGTAGGACATGGTAATAGTTCTCATCGGGAGATATCCAGATGGCC
This sequence comes from Nicotiana undulata, assembly GCA_005239495.1. Lineage (NCBI taxonomy): Eukaryota > Viridiplantae > Streptophyta > Magnoliopsida > Solanales > Solanaceae > Nicotiana > Nicotiana undulata. The sequence continues at coordinate 6,187 of ML260653.1, read as the reverse complement.
ACTCTAGAATAATATAGTCTGATATGAATACTAGAATGTTCAGAAAATTCAGAAGATATCCTAGAAGGGAGGAATATTTACCTCAGGATGACTCCTACCCCTAGTAAAGAGAAAATGTTAGTCGACCCAAGGGCCGATGAGATGGTGCAATGGGATCTAAAAGCGAAAGGCTATTTTGTTGAAGTTTTTAGAATAAGGTAATAGACAGAGATATTAGCAGGAGAATAATGTAAAGCCCGTAAACTTTCTTGCTTAAAATAATGCCCGAATAAGTCCCCGAGTGGTTAACTCTGGGAAATTCTTAAAACGGACCTTAATTTTTGTAAAAATACCCCAGATTTGAAAGGACTTAATTTTTCCAGAAATTGGGGGTTATGTGACGCACTATGCGATCGCATAACGTGTATGCGGACCGCATAATGGTCGCATACACATGCAGATCGCTTCCCAATTAAAGGGGTGTTATGCGACGCATAATGCGATCGCATAACGTGTATGCGACGCATAATGCGATCGCATAACGTGTATGCGACGCATAATGTGATCGCATAATGAGTATGCGGACCGCATAGTGGATGCATACCCGGGCAGAATGTTTTCAAAATTTGGCCCACCTGGGGGCCATTCTGCGGTCCAATATGCGGACCGCATGTCAGGAATGCGATCGCATTCCTGACCGCATATTCGACACGGTCTTTTAATTTTCAAAATTTTTATACCCTACCCCAGTTTCATTTAACCCCTGCCCCCTTTCATTTTAACAAGTTTTCTGAACAAATAGAGAGAAGGAAAGGAGAGTTCTTGAGAAAGGAAGTGATCCTTCCATCAAAGTGAATTTCAAGGTCTCTCAGGCCTGGCAATTCGAGTAATCCCTTTCTTCCCCATTCTAGACGGTAAGGGTTCCCAACCCCTTTTCTTTCTTTTCATTAATTTTCTGATTTTCAAACAAAGGAAGGGTTGGCCTGGAATGAATCTTAGAAATATTAGCTAAGACCTTGCATGCATGTTTAAAAAATGGTGCTAATATAGTAAGAGGGAGTGGGTTGGGAAAAACTTCAAAAAGATAGGGTTGGAAATCTAATGGGTTCACATAGTGCTTGACAAAATGCTTGAGAGAGTCCGAATTGCATGCATGACTTCAAATTCTGAGTTGAATATGTCTAATTGTGAACTAGATTGACGGTACTAGTCGGTTCGGTGGTTGTGGGTTAAAGTTGAAAAGGGAAACTCGACTCAAGGTATGTATGGCTAACTTTAATCTTTGTAAAATCACTTGTGGTGTTCGAGCACACGATACGTGTATTGTTATAAATATGTGCAACTGGTTCTCCGAATTATATTGATGTGTGAAGTGTGATACTTGTCTGTCTTTAGTTGACCACCACACTACCACGTTATGAAAA
>ML260650.1:882-39476 GCA_005239495.1 Nicotiana undulata | reverse complement strand
AAACAATAACAGATAAATGGCAAGGAGTACATCATAGTGGAAATAAGCAATTCAGAACACCTGACAAGAGGGAAACATCAAGTAGTAACTCAAGAAATGCCCGGCAAGGGTCTCAGCTATAACCAATTACCTCAATCACGTACTCTACACTTGTATTACCATTCGTATCAACACTTCTCAAACTCAATAGCCAATACTTTCAATCAAGAATAAATTACCAAGTAAAGACAATCTCATAATATACTAAACATGGAAGAAATACTGCAATTTCTATCAAAATAGACTCACGGGCATGCTTGACACACATTGCATAGGTACTCGTCACCTCACCTATGCAATGAACATGATATTCACTTAGCACATAGCAAATAATACCTATTCCCTCACCAAAGTTAGGCAAGACACTTACCTCGGTCCAAAGTATAGCAATCAACTCTCTAAGACCGCCTTTCCCTTTGAATTCAACTCCGGAGCCACAATAGCTAAGCATAATTAACTTAAGTGTATCAATAATAACTCAATAACACCATCCCATAGCCTAAATACACAATTCCTACCATTCTTTCAAAATTACCAAAATTTGACCCCGGGCCCACGTGGTCTAAACTCGAGGTTCGAACCAAAACCCGATCACCCATCACCGCACGAGTTCAAATATATAATTAGTTTTAAGATCTGACTCCAAATTGAGGTTGAATCACCCAATTTTCCCAAAATCCTAACACTACCCAAAAACCCAATTTCCCAGTTTGATTTCATGTTTTTAGGCCTAGATTTTAGTGATTAGTTGATGAAATTAAGAGAAAATGATGATAAGAACACTTACCTTGGGAGCTATGGAGGTTGGGGAGCTTGATTCTCGGTTATGGAGGTTTGGGGAAGAAGAAAAGGGTGAAGAATGGAAATAATCCCGTAATGGGTATGTTTTGGACTTAAAAATACCTGGGCGAAAATTACCCTGTGCGTTCGTAGCACATGCGCTGCGTTCGCACAAGGTTGCTGAAAATACCCTCTGCGATCGCGGAGAACCAACCGCGTTCGCACTTAGTTTCTACCCCCTGCCCCCTGACACGCCTAACCTTGTGCGTTCGCGACCCCCGTGGTGCGTTCGCACATGAGGACTTACCCAATACTCCGCGATCGCGACCTATGTGGTGCGATCGCACTGCCTAATTTTGACCCCTGACCCAGGCCCCTCACTTATCCTATGCGATCGCACATACCAAATTACCAGACACCAGAAACTGAATCAAAACACTAGATATTCCTATCTTTTTACACCCCGTTAGCTACCCGGAACTCACCCGAGCCCTCGGGGCTCAAAACCAAAAACATACACAACTCCCAAAACATCCTACAAACTTATTCAAGCTTTCAAATCACCAAGATATCATAAAAAACAAGGAATTAAACCTTAAAACTCATAGAATTTTCTCAAACTTCGTAAACTTCTAAATTTCTCATTTTTAATCCGAATCACATCATCTCAAGTCCGTTTTAGACCAAATTTCACAGATAAGTCATATAACATATAATAAACATGTTATGGGATACAGAACCATAATACGGGCCTAGTAACCCGGTTTCCACATAATTATTCATTTTCAAAAGACTTTATCATTTTCAGAAAACAATTTTCTTTTAAAAATTCATTTCTCGGGCTTGGGACCTCGGAACTCGATTCCGGGCATTCACCCAAGTCCCATATTTTCCTACGGACCCTCCGGGACCGTCGCATCACAGATCCGGGTCCATTTACCAAAAATATTGACCAAAGTCAACTTTGTTCAATTATTCAATTCAAGGTCCCATTTTTATCAAGTTTTCACATAAGAGCTTCCCGGCTACATGATGGGGTTGCGCACGCATATCGAGGTGAGATTAACGGAGGCTTTCGGGGCCTCAGAATACAGATTTAGCTGGAATTACTTAGGATGACCTTTTGGGTCATCACAAAGCAAAAGGGAAATTTTCACCCAATTGGCAAAGGACCTACATGGTTTACAGAGTACTACCACGAGGAGGCTCATACTTGCAGAAATGGACGGAGAAATTTGGCCAAAACCTATCAACTCAGACGCAGTCAAGAGATATTATGTTTAGATTATTTTCATTTCTTTTAATGTAACTGAACTACGCTTGACCTGATTCTCGTTTAATAGGGGATACGTATGCAGCTCTGTGGGTTTGGTCATAACTCAATAAATTCTTCATTTTTACCATGGTCGGAAACTGGGTTAGAATTTCCTCAAAATTCCAGAGCAAGTCCAGCCAACTTCGTCATGTGCAGAACGGTCAAAGAATCGCTTATTGAACTGGGGCATAATTCTAATGCAAAAAAGTCGCAATGTCTCTAAAAGTGTCACAGTCATTGGTTCATTTAACTTACTTGATATTGCATACTACTATGTTTTTAATTAACTACATTCATCAAATGCACGCATATTTTTGCAATAAATTTAGTTTATAAACAACTAGATGCTACCCAGGACAACTCGAACAGGATCTCCAAACAAGAGCAAAAGCAAAGCAAGAAGGTGAAAGCACGGACCAACCTTTCCCGGAAAACTCACGATTTTTCTTTGGATGCAGGCATAATGAACATAACAGGAATATTCACAAAAATCACTATCTTCATAACGATAAAGTTGCCAAACGCAAACATATCTCCAACTAAGAAATACTCTACTATCACTCATTTCCCTCTTTTTGCATGAGGCTAAGCATTGCCTCCTTAATTGCATAAGGCTAAGCATTGCCTTTCTTTGCACGAGACTAAGCACTATCTCATTTTTTTGCATAAGACTAAACATTGCCTCCCTAATTGCATAAGGCTAAGCTCTGCCTTTACTCGCATGAGACTAAGCACTGTCTCCTAATTGCATGAGACTAAGCACTGTCTCCTTTTCTTGCATGAGGCTAAGCTTTGCATCCCTAATTTCATAAGGCTAAGAGATCGTTTGGATTGCCTTAAAAAAGTGGCTTTTAAGCACTTGTGCTTAAAAGCACTTTTTAAGTACTGTAACTTGTTTTATAAATAAGCAGTTACGTGTTTGGATAAAAGTGTTGAAGCTGAAAAAAAAGTTGTTGAAGTGTTTGGCAAACAAGTTCTGGTAAGCACTTATTTATGTTAAAATGAGTGAAATATTCTTAAAGCTGTTAACACTATAAAAAAGATGATTATTACAATATTTTGTTCTAAATTGATGCATACACAAATAATTTATAATTTAGTTCACTTTTAATTTAAACTGGTACCTAAATATAATATTTTTATTTAAATAACATGCAATAATTAATTATTTGACCAAAAAATATTTTTCGCTCATAACTTTAAATTCTAGAATAACATGTAAACTTATCGATAGATTTTGATTTAACATATAGCTTCACAATTAAAAAAAAAAGGTATTCAACAACAGTTGTGTTTTAAATGTTATGGGACCAGAAAAAGAAAAATAAGTAAAAGAACAATATTTACAAAATATTTGAATCTTTCAAACATTTTATTTATAAAGCTAGTGTTGCTTTACAATTAAAACATCAACGAAATTGACAAATTTTGAAATATACAGCAAAAAGATTGAAAACAACGATTAGATGGCACAGGGATTTAATTAATAAGGGAAGGGTAGTTGGGCTTTAGAAAAAGTAAAAGGGATAATAGGGTAAATTATTTGGTCAAATAAGGAGTTTGTAAGCCAAAAAGCAAAAAGTTGGGGAGGCCTAACTTATTGCTTTTGGCTTGTTTTGGGTATTTTAGCTTAAAAGTATATGACTTAAAAGTACTTTTATGATTTATCCACACACTCAAATAAGCTCAAAAGTGCTTTTAAGCTGGTTTGACCAGATTTTAAGCCAATCCAAACACCCTCTAAGCTCTGCCTTTCCTCGTATGAGACTAAGCACTGTCTCCTACTTGCATGAGACTAAGCACCGTCTCCTTTTCCTTGCATGAGGCTAAGCATTGCCTCCCTAATTGCATAAGGCTAAGCATTGCCTTATCCTTGCATAATACCAAATGCTACCTCCGTTATGCTACTTGAAATCTAGCACTATTTTCTGCTTTCTCGGTGCTAAGCTCTGCCCCAATCTTACACAAGACTAAGCTCTGTCTTGTTTCACTTCGCATATGACCAAGCATCATGTCTTTGAATCTCATGGGCTGAAACATCGCCATTTTGTCCAAAGGCGTCATAGTCTGAAGGCATCATCCGCATAGCCGGAAGACACCATGTCATGGTACTGAGGATCTCTCAATATTGCACATCATTATTCAAAGGCGTCATGGTTCAGAGGCACCATTCTCATGGTCTGAGAACATCATTTCATGGCCTGCGAATCCTTTATCACGCAAGTCATGGCCCAGGACATCATGGTCTAAGGACATCATCCTCATCGTCCAAAGACAACTTTATGGTCCAAAGGAAATTTGCATCATGTTTAAATTCTCGCAATAATCCCATATATAGTTGCATGCATTGTGTTTAAGTTTTGCAGGTAATCCAGGAGGTAACCATTCTCTTAACGGGATCAATCTTTGCTCCAATTTCCGTTCAATTCTCGCAATCCGCAATTATTTCAAACACAGTCAACCACCATCAGTTACTCACTTTTACTTGATAATCGTCCAGATACCCATTTTGAGAAGCATCAGTAACGTTTCAGACTCACATTTACGATTTCGTATAAACTCATTCGCTATTGTCCTATCTAAAAGAGCCTTTCCGAAGCATACAACCATTCCTGCAACAACTCCATCGACTCAGTTCACCGTTGGATCCAGAGCTACACACGGTCCGATTCTCGTACCACCAGGGATATATAGGCAATTCAAGAGCCAGGGTTCGGCCTCCATTTTTCAAATCGTCCCATTCGGTCAATATCGGTCATCATTTCTTTACCGGACAACTCTTTCATCATTTCCAGGTAAAGAGGGGCAAATGTTGATACCCAATCTTTTTCTCATATTTTTAAAATGCATATATACTTTCAAAATAGCATATTGCATCATCATTTAGTTTACAAACCTATACAAGCATTTTCTATAATTTTTCATAATTTTTAAAGCTCTAAATCAATTTCTTTATATATTTTTATTATATAAATATCTAATAATTATTCTTTAAATTATTTTTTGATGACTTAATCATCCAAACTTATTATTTACACTAACATGTATGTTTTATAATAATTTACTTTATTTTTCTATAATTGCATTTGCATTTTTAGGCTAATTGCACATTCTGCAATAATAGCCTATATTCATGTAAAATAACATTATGCCAAAATAACTTTTTATATGTTTATAATGTTAAGTTATTATTTTCAATCATTATCGTGCACAAATAATATTTCTTATATTTATGAATTACTTTTATAAATTATTTTCGATAAAGTTTGGGTATTTAAACAATAACCCAATTTTTAAACCAATTTCGGACCAAATGAATGGCCCAAACACTCAAATACCTAGCCCAATTACCCAAGCCCAAAACCAAACAACCCATGTCTAATACCCGGTCACGACCAGCTTCTAAATGACCCGCCCGCTAATTTTTTGATCTCAGCCATTGATCTCTCAAGATCAACGACCATCGTCTACTCCCCCCTCTTAAATTAACTTAACCCATAACCCTACCCATTTTCCCTTAATCCGCCGCCCCTAAATTCTCAACTCTTATATTCTCTCTTCTGGAGAACCCTAGCCGCCTCCCCTTTAATCCTCTCTCCTAATCCCACTGATATTGGGATTGGACTATCATTCTCTTGCCATATTTGAATCCTTTTGGTACTGGTTGTCTGTTTGTGGTATTACCTAGGTGCTTGCCTAAACATGGCAAGAAATATCATCCGAAATCGAACAAAAGTGGTTTGAATATTTAATTTTGAGCACTATTTCGTCTATATACGTTCAATACTATACTGTGTGAGTTCGATTTTGTTTGGGTTCTGCTGATTAACACTTTCCCTAAAAAAACTAGGGTTTACAGATTTTCTCTCTTTAATTGATTTCAAATCGATTTGCATGTTTCTTTTCCTTGTTTCTTGCTTAAATTATTTTTTTTCCTTTTATGTTTGCTCGATTTTTACTACAATATAACCCCTCTCCCATTCCCTTTTGGACAAACTTTTAATCGCTAAATTTCCACTAAAAAGCTGAAGATCTTCACTCTGTTGTTAGCTTATTCTCTTGTTCTAATTTGGCTCTTGGCCGGCTGAAAGACAAGGCCACCGGAATTCCTATTATTTGATTTCCTTGGGTGTGAGCACTGCCCTGGGTTCATCGAAGCTCTTGGGGACTTGACACATCTAAGGTCCTGGGTTATACTGCTTTGTTGACATTCAAAGTGATTCTGTTATTTTCTTGTTTGTCTACTTGTCAATCAGTAACTGGTGATTTCTTTAGCCTTTGCAATGTTCATTCTCTTATGTTCCTGATTAACATATTCATGCCTCTGAAATTGCATAACCTAATGTGTTTTCTAGACTATCTCTATGTGTAACTCTACTTATGATATGCACCTCTCTAACATTTCCTAATGCCTAAATTGTCAGTTCTAAAATGTATTTGTGTTTAACTTGAACAATTTAGACTATTTGAAGCTTGTTTAGCTTAATGTATTGGACTTTGAATGTTCACATTGGTTATATGACATCAGTTTGTTTCCTGCCTTGTCCTGGATTTTCCATAGTGAGTGATTTGTATCTGTGATATGTCCCAATATATGTAAAGACCCTCGTTCTAGCTATGATTTTCTCCTATGATCATTTTATTCACTTAGTATGTCCTTATTCTGCCTAACTTTGTACTCCCAAGAAACTAGTTGGAACCTTTTAGAATAGCTTTTTAACATGTGTTTCCCTATACATTTGACTCTGTTTTGACTTATTGGTATGAGTCGCACTATTTAACCCCTGGTGTTTAGCATAATTTGACCCTTAGGTTTGAACATGTTAAGTTAATGTTCTATTGTTTGTCTTACAGGTCTAATGCACCTTTCCTCATTAACTTTGTAGTCGTAGAAGCCATAATCCCACCTTTGCTTCTTACAGAACCACCCTGCCCCCAATGTGCTAAGTGTTGACCTGCAACATCAACCTGTCTCTTGAGTTTGTTTACCCTCTGTGTTGATATGTTCATTGTGTGATCACTTTTGCAATGCCTGTTTCTAAAAATGCAAATACACTTCTTCAAACTCTGCTATTTGACTACTATTTCATTCTCATTGGTTTTTACCCTATTCTGAACCTATAATTCTTGGCCGGTTGAAAGCCAAGGCCACTAAAGCTTTCTCTATTGACCTCCCTAGTGTGAGCACTGCTCAGGGTCCATTTTGAGATCATTGTAAACTCTGACACACTAGGGCCTGAGGTTTTTTGTCCATTTTCCTTACTACTCAGTTTCATCCCTCTTTCTGCCTATTGAATGTGCAAATTGACTTGTGCAAGTGATTTTTTTTTCTTTATCCTTTGATCAAAGCATGGATGTTTGGTTTGGTTCGAGTTCTCTTATAGTTTCTGGGCTATGTTGAGATTTGTGTGTTCTAAGTGGTGGAGAAATAACTTAGTTGAAGGCCTGGCAGTGCTAGGTATCTTTTGTGCCTGTCTTGGGCCTACTGTTATTGCTTGTACTACTTTGTAATTTATTCATTATTGGGATTGTAATAATTTTGTAATAACAAATGGGGTAATAGTGAAAGTGAGAAACGGGTATCTCCTAATACTCACATGAAAAAGGGTAGAAAACATGTTTATAGGATTTGTGTGATCAATTTGCTATCCGACCTGTTATATGTGAATCTCTTTGTGTACTATTAGCTATCATGTCATTAACGGATCACACACTCACATAATTAGTATGTTTTCAATGCATGAGTATTCTATCTAGTCTTGTGTCTACTGCTATGTGTTGCTAGACAACATGCCTATAGAAAATAATTGCTAACGAGTGCTCCTTAATATGCTCAATATATATCATGCACATAGAATTTTAACTAACTAATTCACTATTGCAATCTCATCTCCCATCTAGAAAGCATGCCTATAGGAGCTAAATGTATAAAATCAGTTCCAATTGCCATGCTTTAGAAATCATGCCTATAGGATATCACTTCTCGCTTTTAAACGCTGTTTTATTGTTCATCCACGCGATTATTAGAAGCATAATGATTTTGAGCACTTTTAATGAGTTTCGCCGTTCCTTATTGTATAAATCACTTAGAGATCATGCCTATAGATTTGTCAACTGATAATATGTAATAAGCCACTTAGCAGCATCTGGCATTTACCAACTGGTAATTCAGAAATCCTAGGTGTAAAAAATGATTTGCGCATCTGAATCAGATCATCTAGAAACCATACCTATAGAGTTTAACAACTGCAGTCTCTTCAATTCTGAAAACTACCCAATATGTAAAATTTGTTTGCGTGCATTTTTTTGCCTAATGGCGGAGGCTAATGCGAACCTTTAATTGGATCTAATTGCAGTCCTATTTATTTTGAATTGTCGCATAGTTTTAAAACTTTTGAGCAGCCTAAGTCAAGTCTAGAACCACCCAAAAATAGAGGTCCAAATGCCTCCCGGTCCATATGTCACGTCCCAAAATTCATAAGGTCGTGATGGCGCCGGACACCACTGTCAGGCAAGCCAATCATTAAATGGTTAAGTTAAATTTCCTGTTTTAGCATTTTTGAAATCATTACCTTTCACTTTATTACATAATAACTTAATAAAATCCGCTAAGTAAATACGATAGTTTAATATTCTATTTTAATAAAATACATCCCAAACACTTCCCAGAATCCGGTGTCACAAGTGAATGAGAAAATTTCTAAGAATTAAACAGATACTACACTACTTGTCTGAAATACAATTGGACAATGAATTTAAAATAAAAATAAATAAATCTGAGGGAGACTCTATCAGCTGCGGATCGCCTCCGGATGATGCAGCTCGCCTAAGTCTCCAAGCCAGCCACATCGCTGTGAAAGTGCCTATGCAATAAAAATGACCAGCAAGTGTAGCATGAGTACGAAAACCACGTGTACTCAGTAAGTATCCCGCCTAACCTCAGAGAGGTAGTGACGAGAGGTCGAATTAGACACTTGCTAGAAGTCAATTTAGTATAATCTAGTGATACACTAAGCGGGAATATCATAGTCAATTTAATAAAATTAGGGATAAGTAATATCAATTTCTTTCAGATTTAACACTTTAAATCTTCGTCATTTCATAGGCCAATAAGCAGGTAATAATTACAGAAAATAAGCAGCAAATATCATGCGCAAGAAATGTCGAGGGTCGAACGGCGCGGACACACAATAATAAAATGTGCACTGCCGAAGGGTCGAACGACTCGAACCATAGATGCATCTATTTTCCCCCGATCGCGAATCGATCATGCGACGCGGTCATATATAAATAGTAGGGTTATCCTACTCGCAAATCATACATGCGACTCAGGAACCCATAGATACACATATTCACACAATAAGTTCGCATTTTTATCAAGAAAGCGGTTACTCAAGAAAGTGGTAAAATTCTCTTTCTAAATGATTAAGAAAAGTAAACTCTAACTTTCTTAGGTAATCAATTACTAATTCAATAGTATTAACAGTGTAACATCATTGGCAAGATCACAAGTACAACAAGTAAGGCATGCTAGTGGGTCCTAGACTACCTAAACACAAGCATAATAGTAGCTACGCAATGGATCCAGTCACCTCGTACATACGTAGCCCCAACAAATATAGCACATATTCAATTAGTTCACCTATGGGGACAATTCCCCCCCCCACTAGGTTAGAAAGGAGACTTACCTCGCTCTGAAATTCCGTAATCCGGCTTCCAAGCCCTTCCGACGACACAAATCAATTGCACAATGCTCCAAAGCTAGCCAAATAATGGCAAATTAATGAAAATACCCTAATACACAAAAACATTCAATTTATATGAAATCCCAGCTCCGCTCGAAGAATTGACAAAATTGCCCTCGGGCCCACGTGCCAGGATTCCCAAATTTTTCGAAGATAAGGATTACCCATGACTTTACTAGCTCAAATATATAATTTACTCTTAATTTCATGCTCAAATTCGTGGTCAAAATTCCAAATTACGAATTCTAGGTTTTTCTTAAAATATCCCAATTTTTCCACAAAGTCCCACACTCAAATCCGAACCTAAACTATGTATTTAACTTGAAATGAGTTGAAATGACTTACCTTGACATAGATGACGAAAATCCCCACTTGAAGCTCTCCAAAAATCGCCCAACCAAGAGAAAAATGAGAGGAAATGGCCAAATTCCGGATTTAAAAACAATCTGCCCAGGGCCATTTTCGCACTAGCGGTCCACATCTCGCGCAGGTGCGCCCAAGAGCCCGCACCTGCAGCTTCCTTCTCCTCCAGCCGGATCCGCACCTGCGCCCCCTTGTTCGCATCTGCGCCTTCGCAGGTGCGGAAATTTCATCGCACCTGCGCTCCCAGCCAAGCCAGCAAAACCTCGCACCTGCGGCGCCAAAGCCGCACGTGCGGCCAAAGCCTTGCAGGTGCAGTCACACCAGATGACATCAACCTCAGCTTTTCTCAAACTTCATATTTGATCCGTTAACCACCCGAAAATCCACCCCAGGCCCCCGGGACTCTGTCCAATTACACCAACCTGTTCCAAAAAATAATGCGGACTTGCTCGAGGCCTCAAATCACATCAAATAACATCGAAAAAACGAATCGCTCTCCAATTCAATCTTTATGAATTTAGGAATTTCAATCTTCTACATTCGACGCCGAAACCTATCATTCACGTACGATTGACCCCAAATTTTGCACACAAGTCACATTCAACATTACGGGCTTGCTCCAATTTTTAGAATCGCATTCTGACCCTGATATCTAAATTTTCACTTCCGGTCGGATCTCTCGAAAACCTTCAAATTTCTATCTTTAGCCAAATGACTTCAAAATAACCTACGAACATCCGAATTCACTTCCGATCGCGCTCCCAATTCCAGAATCACCATACATAGCTACTCCCAGACTCGGAATCTCAAACGGACATCAATATAACAGAAATGCACTTCAACCCAGACTTAGAAAATTTCTTCAAAAATGTTGACTTCCACAATATACGCCGAAACGCTCCCGGGTCATCCATAATCCGATCCGGACATACACCCAAGACTGAAATCATCATACGAACCTGCTGGAACCTTCAAATCCTGATTCTGAGGTCGTTTCTCTAAATTCTGATCTTAGTCGATTCTTCCACTTAAGGCTTTCGAAATGAGAATTTTCTTTCTAATTTGACTCCGAACTTCCCGAATTTCAACTCCTACCATGCCTGTGAGTCATAACACCTGAAATGAAGCTTCTCATGAACTCAAACTGCTGAACGACGAGCTAGAGCTCAAAATGACCCGTCGGGTCATTACATTCTCTCCCACTTAAACATGCGTTCGTCCTCGAACGTGCTAAGAACTGCTCTGGATTTCCCTGAAATTACTTTTTAACACCTTGTGCACCTGCCCGTGCTACCACAACCCAGTTGAGCACATTAGCTTGATCACATCTGAAGATATCCTCCTGTATCCATACAATAAGCTCAAAACCCAGTTCTAACACCTGGAAATCTCTGCCAGGCATGTTTCCAATATAAGCACCGTATCAACTACCATACGAGGTACCAGAACACGACTGCGTACCTTTGCTGAATTAGAACCATGCACCACACAATTTACCATCTAATCGCAATGACATTCCCTGAACCTTAATAGACAAAGCTCCAAGAATCTGATGCTCCCAATGCATCTTCTGATGTACATATACATCGTGCTATAATGCTAACGATACCACCACGACGGAGGGGATGTGCATACATTTCTAACCAATTGCAGAGTTAACCAAACATTGAATCTCTCCATTTTGACTAAATTCATCACCTCTTTACTAACCAAATACTGGTAATTGTCCTATAATATACTTCACATAATCTTATCGCACCGATCCCTGATCCATATATCTAGTCTCGCCCAGTATGAGCTGCTCAAACAAAAAATCACCCTGGACATAACCAACAGTCTCACACGATGCCACAATGCGCCATCAAGCCACAACTCGAACATGATACATAAAGAAATGACTCAGGAACGGACTACTCAACCCACACAACTAGTATTAACTTTCCTTAGAAAATAGGAAGCAAAACATAAGAAAAATAAACATAGGAACCTTACTCGACATCACACTATTGTGGCGCGCAACCTGATCCAATCATAAAATTCACATAAGGAGATACACACCGAGCTGAATTGCTCACTAGTACAAATTACTGAATATCGGTCACAAGCACGCTAAGAGAATAATACCATCCTGGGGAGACTGATAGAGCTATATGCTACCAAACATAAGCACAACTGAGGTGCGATATATATATATATATATATATATATTCCGAATCTCAAGAGCTCTCCTGCTCACATAACCTCATCACTACACGGAGACTCAACACATAGAGATTTATCAAGACGTTTCACAACTCATACGACAAAATCGTAATATTACGTGAATTTGACAAAGACGGAACAAGATCTGATATTCCAACACCCCTCCTTGAGAAGCACCCTGCTGAAATGAACATACCTGACTCCCATGGAGCCAATAATATTGTTTAAATCCATTCACACACTTCAAGCCGATTCTGCTCGCACTGAACTAGGCTGATAGCCTTTCCTGGATCCATAATAACCCATTTCTTCTCACAACACGCAAGAACCACCATCATAGCCGGGACAACACCCCACAACTCACAACAAAGATGAACTGAACGCCTTCCTGGCATACATTCTCAAATAAGCAACATTGCACTTCCTCAAACTCGGTCTAATTTTTCAATCCATCAGGTGACTACAAGTCACACTTATGCAATCTTCCGGCGGTCACGCTTCCACGACCTTTCACACAAGGAAACAAGTCTACACATCCACCACCGTCCACACTAAAGTTGTAAAACAATTCAAGAACCCATAACCAGGGTGTAAAGCCTCTTTCACCAGACATCAATCTCAGGTGACGCTGAAGTCAACACCAGCTTACTCTAAACATTCAAATCCCTTTTTCTTGCTCATCCAAGCTCATGACATCCTTGTCAACACGAACCGCAACCTCGATCCTTACTTCCAGTTCTATATTGCTTACTGCACCTAATCATGCCATTATAAAATAGCACAATAATTCCATCATAACTCCTAAGCCACTAATAGGGCGAATACTTCGTCATATAGAAACATTTTACTTACCTCAATTCAAGAGAACCATAACAACACACGAGTGAATTCTCATAATCACAAAATAGGCAAACCCTCAAGGAATAGTCTATACCACCATAATCTTTCTGGGACCCGCCTACACCTGACAAGCCATAATACTTGAATGCTTCCAAATAAAAATCTATTACGACGACTGACAAGCCTCACACACACCGGCACAAACCGCATGCATAACTTAATCACACTGAAGGAACTGATCACTGACGTACATGAGCCATTTCAACCATGGCTAACCAATCCATCTTCTTTTAATTATCCTTATTTGCCTCAGAAATAACAGTAACTCCATTCAACACATAACGAACTCATCCCGAGTGGCCTTGATTCACGAGACCATGCTGTCTCAATCCCACAAACCTTATCACACCCTCCTTGTGCGCATTCACATCTTCGACTGATATACCCATCCTGATAATCTTTCTTCAGATCTGGAGTTTATTTCTCTCACTCCTCCAATGTTGTATTGCAAACCGAAAACATCATGGAACGTTTCGTGCCTCCTATCACAATCTGTTGCATGGCCCGACTCTTAGCCATACTACGGACATTAAACCCGTAAGCACCGCATTCTTAACCTTAGAATTCATAAAGACCACTACTGAGAGTCACCCACTCTGACTAGGTCCCGAATACAATCAACTCCAAGGCTTCTCTAGCACAAAACACCCTTTCAATAAAGCACTTTACTGATTCACTGCCCTTACAACTCGCCTATGCCTTAAGCATAAATTCTTAATCCTCCAAAGCCTAAACTTGGTCCAACAGTGCCAACTTTTGCACCAATTTATCAAATCCCATGCGCAATTACCATTTTTATTCCCTTCCCTTTAGCTGTAATAACTTGCCAATACGCCGACAATCTGTAACCCCAAGGGAAGATAATCCTGCAATCCAATTGCAGGCGGTGAGGCTCTTCCACCTAGTCTGAAGCCACTCCTTGCACCACTCTAGACCCCCACCGAAATTCTTCCTTCTTTGCTGACATGATCTTGCCCAAACAATCTGTCAAATCTCTCTAAATTCCTCTGTTAGCATTCCATGAATACTCAAATTCTCTAGCATCATTCACGTATTCAGCCTCCTACCGAATAGCCACTAGAATTCCTCGCAGCAACTTGCCAACAACACAGCCGCTAACTTGCTCACAGGAGATAACCCACCTGCGGAAATTACCAATCGACACCTTCCAACGACGATGTATTGCACAATCTCTACGACATCAATACCCCATCCTACGCCCTTCTTCATTTACCAACTTTACTAGTCCGTCCTCTCCTCATGGACATCCATTAAATACGCGACAATATCTTCAAATTCACCGCCATATTGCATCCTTCTTCATTCCTAACAATTCCTCTCTGTTGTATCCAACCTTCGCCGAAATAACCAACATTTCAATTTAAGCCCGTGGACCCAATCACCGTCCAAAACAATTCTCAAATCACCTCAAACTTCTCTTCAAGGTGTGCAGCTATCTCACCACATAACTCATATGCTACACTGCCACTCTCCCACTTTGGTCAAACTCCCCCTCTGAGAAACTTCTCGGCTTCCGCTTCTCACACCTCTGCCACCTGACACTTGTCACATGTCTTCCTTCATCGTATGTTGTCCAATTGCTGCCTCAATTCAATATCATTCTTTGTAGCTCTTAAGCCAGTAGATCACCACACTTGAAGCTTGCCGAGATCATCTTTCTCGAGTCGCCTACATTAGAAATACTTATTCAAATCCTGAACCACCGCACACCACGATCTCTGAAAGCCGCTTCTTCAATACTACTTCACAATACTCTGATCCCATGAAACCGAAGAAATATAGCATCGGCGGTAAACTTAACACATTCTTTTCGATCAAGACGACGATATCACATCACAGGTGAATATCCTACCTCACTTGAAAACACCAAGTCTTACTACTTTATCAACCCAAACCTGACCATTTATGGTCCAATTGCCTTTCCTCCGCCGGAACTAAATACTGAAATCTCGAAATCACGCTCTGAGAAGACCTCCCCTCAAGTCATTCATTACCCCGACATAGGCATGCATTCTACCATCATATCAACACCGCGCCGATAACCATTCGTAAGCATCATAGCAATCTACATAGCCTCCACGCTCTCAGGAGTGTAGCTACCAAGTTGAAATGACAGAATATCCTTCCACAAGGCGACGACAATATCCCAACAACTACGCAGGGAGAAACATCGCGCACCTTATCTGTAGTACCATTACAATTCCTAAAATCCCCGATTTATAGCAAGCGCTTCACGACGCGTAAGATTGAGTAGAAAGAAACGTAGGCATAAGCCTCAAAGGAATAAAAATGCACGATGGGGAATCAAGAAGGGAAGTACTCGTAACAGCCCGGTAGCCTCTCGAAGATAAGTATAGACGTCACCGTACCGATCCACAAGACTCTACTAGACTTGATCATGACTCGTGAAACCTAAGGGAACCTAGTGCTCTGATACCACGTTGTCACAACCCAAAATCCATAAGGTCGTGATGGCACCGGACACCATTGTCAGGCAAGCCAATCATTAAATGGTTAAGCTAAATTTCCTGTTTTAGCATTTTTGAAACCATTACTTTTCACTTTATTACATATTAACAAAATCCTCTAAGTAAATACGATAGTTTAATATCCATTATAATAAAATACATCCCAAACACATCCCAGAACCCGGTGTCACAAGTGCAAGAGCAAATTTCTATGAATAAAACAGATACTACAATGCTTGTCTGAAATACAATTGGACAAGGAATTTAAAATAAAAATAAATACATCTGAGGGAGACTCTGTTAGCTGCAGATCGCCTCCGGATGATGCAGCTCGCCTAAGTCTCCAAGACAGCTACATCGCTGTGAAAGTACCTGTGCAATAAAAATGCACAACAAGTGTAGCATGAGTACGAAAACAATGTGTACTCAGTAAGTATCCCCCCTAACCTCAAAAAAGTAGTGACGAGAGGTCGAATTAGACACTTGCTAGAAGTCAATATAGTTTAATCAAGTGAGACACTAAGCGGGAATATCATAGGCAATTTAATAAAATTAGGGATAAGTAATATCAACTTCTTTCACATTTAACAGTTTAAATCTTCGTCATTTCAGTTGGCAATTTAAAACTTCATAGGCCAATAAGTAGGTAATAATTACAAAACATACGCAGCAATTATCATGCGCAAGAAATGTCGAGGGTCGAACGGCGCGGACCAACGATAATAAAATGTGTACTGCCGAAGGGTCTAATGACTCGAACCATAGATGCATCTATTTTCCCTGCTCGCGGATCGATCATGCGACGCAGTCATATATAAATAATAGGGTTATCCTGCTCGCGAATCATACATACGACTTAGGAACCCATAGATAAACATATTCACACAATAAGTTCACATTTTTATCAAGAAAGCAGTTACTCAAGAAAGTGGTAAAATTCTCTTTCTAAATGATTAAGAAAAGTAAACTATAAATTTCGTAGGTAATCAATTACTAATTCGATAGTATTAACAGTCTAATATCATTGGCAAGATCACAAGTACAACAAGTAAGGCATGCTAGTGGGTCCTAGACTACCTAAACACAAGCATAATAGTAGCTACGCACGAACTCCCGTCACCTTGTACGTACGTAGCCCCTGCAAATAGTAGCACATATTCAATTAGTTCACCTATGGGGACAATTCGCCCACAAGGTTAGAAAGGAGACTTACCTCGCTCCGAAATTCCATAATCCGGCTTCCAAGCCCTTCCGACGACTCAAATCAATTGCACAATGCTCCAAAGCTAGCCAAATAACGGAAAATTAATGAAAATATACCCTAATATGTAAAATCATTCAATTTATATGAAATCCCAACTGCGCTCGAAGGAACTCAAAGGGAAAAGGAAATAGGCTAAGCAAGAGGATTTACCATCGATCGTGAAAGACGAAGTGACTCACCAAGAGCATTGCCCATCAGGGGCTACGGGGATTGACAAAATTGTCCTCGGGCCCACGTGCCCGGATTCCCAAATTTTTCGAATATAAGGATTACCCATGGCTTTACTAGATAAAATATATAATTTACTCTTAATTTCATGCTCAAATTCGTGGTCAAAATTCCAAATTACGAATTCTAGGTTTCTTCAACAATCCAAAATTTTCCGCAAATTCCCACACTCAAATCCAAACCTAAACTATGTATTTAACTTGAAATGAGTTGAAATGACTTACCTTGACATAGATAACGAAAATCCCCACTTAAAGCTCTCCACAAATCGCCCAACCAAGAGAAAAATGAGAGGAAATGGCCAAATTCCTGATTTTAAAACAATCTGCCCATGCCCATTTTCGCACCTGCAGTCCACATCTCGCACCTGCGCTACCGCAGGTGCGCCCAAGATCCCTCACCTGCTGCTTCCTTCTCCTCCATCCGGATCCGCACCTGCGCCCCATTGTCCGCATCTGCGCCTTCGCAGGTGCCGAAATTACATCGCACTTGCGCTCCCAATCAAGCCTGTAAAACCTCGCACCTGTGGCCAAAGCCTCGTAGGTGCGGTCACACCAGATGACAACAACCTCAGCTTTTCTCAAACTTCAAATTTGATCCTTTAACCACCCGAAAATCCATCTGAGGCCCCCAGGACTCCGTCCAATTACACCAACCTATTCCAAAACATAATGCGAACTTCCTCGAGGCCTCAAATCACATCAAATAACATCGAAAAGACGAATCTCTCTCAAATTCAATCTTTATGAATTTAGGAATTTCAAAATTCTACATCCGACGCCGAAACCTATTAATTCACGTCTGATTGACCCCAAATTTTGCACACAAGTCACATTCAACATTACGGGCCTGCCCCAACTTTCGGAATTGCATTCCGACCCCGATATTAATATTTTCACTTCCGGTCGGATATCTCGAATACCTTTACATTTCTATCTTTAGCCAAATGACTTCAAAATAACCTACGAACATTCAAATTCACTTCCTATTGCACTCCCAATTCCAGAATCACCATACGGAGCTACTCCCAGACTCGAAATCTCAAACGGACATCAATATCACTGAAATGCTCTTCAACCCAGACTTGGAAAAATTCTTCAAAAATGCTGACTTCCACAATATACGCCGAAACGCTCCCGGGTCATCCATAACCCGATCCGTACATACACCTAAGCCCGAAATCATCATACGAACTTGATAGAACCTTCAAATCCTGATTCCGAGGTCGTTTACTCCAAATTCCAATCTTAGTCGATTCTTCCACTTAAGGCTTCCGAAATGAGAATTTTCTTTCCAATTTGACTATGAACCTCTCGAATTTCAACTCCGACCACGCTTGCGAGTCATAACACCTGAAATGAAGCTGCTCATGACCTCAAACTGCTGAACGACGAGCTTGAGCTCAAAACGACCGATCGGGTCTTTACACCATAGGCATGGGACAGGTAGTGCACGCATAAGGCACAATTTAGAATCAACTAGTGCTCTTTAGGTAATAACTTAAAGATAGTAATTGGGTAGCAGGAGATGATAGTCTGTGCCCGCTGAATTATACGAGTAACACCCCATCTTGAGGGGNTAATACGAGTAACACCCCATCTTGAGGGAGTTATGATTAATGTTGCACGGGGTGATCCTTTAGGCTAAAAAACATAGGACCCCCCCCCATTTTATCTTTGAATCAAGTGTTTGTATTTACTCAAAGTCTTTGATAATCAAACTTCCCAAACTTCTTGTTTTCTCTGTCTTTGTTTATCTGAATAATTCATACAATTCAGGTTTGGCCGGGACCCACAGTTGTGGACCTCGAAGAGTGCCTTACACCTTTTCTTCGAGGTAATTTCGAGCCCTTACCCGAGATTTGGTGATGCAAACCAGCTAAACCTGAGTCATACGCAAATAGGTTCCCTAACGCGCCTTAAAACCGTTAGGTGGTGACTCTCCTCTTTTAAAACATCCTTAAAAGAGTTGTCACATGTCGATGCCCATTTTCGCGAGAAAAAGGGGCGCGACAACCTGTTCTTTGAGTTTGTTATTAAATTTCTTCTGCCAAGACAAGAATGCAGGCACATTGCCAACTATATGGATCTAACGCTCATGGAATGCCTATAAAGAGGCAAGCAGATCAATTGGCCATCTTTGATCATCCATCTTTTGGACAGGGTGGTAACCGGCACCAAGGCCCATGCGATTCCTTATGGCTTTATCCTTACTGCAGTTCTGGGTCATTTTGGAGTTCCCACAAAGAAGGCTGAAATGGCTACTGCAAAATATTTCTTTGGGAAGGACACTTTGCTGTCATGTGATTACACTGTCAGTGCCCCGGTAGATGAACCTGGTTCATCTCGGAAGCAACTGGTCAACAGCAAGGTCCGTACTCTGGTGCAAGAAAGCGAGCAAAAGGATATGGAGATCCTTCGTTTGAAGACTCGCTTAGTTGAGGTGGAAGGTGAGCGTGATGCTCTCAAAGATGAATTAGCCAAGGAGAAGGAGAAAAATGAGGGTGTCTTACACCAAATGTTGTCTATTCTCTAAACCAAGAATCCTGCCACTTCTGCACCACCCCAAACTTAGGAATTTCCAGAACTACCCCTTCCTATTCTATCAAGTGCCCAGTTCGGGACTGTGTCAAGTTTGTTTTTTTAGTTTTTAATTTTGTCGTACTCATGTTTTGGTTGTCTTTGTTTTAATCTGTTTTGGTGTTGATCATCCATGTTAATCAAATGAAAGCTTGGTGATTTGACAAATGTCTCTATTCATGATTTAGCTTACATTTTTAGTTTCTTGTGTTGATTAATCATGTTTGCACCTGCAGTTGCCTAAATTGGCCATGAGTAAGAATTAATTACTGGTAAGTATCATTTTGAAAATTTTCGATGATGCCAAAAAGTTGGAAGATGTGCTACAGTTATTGTTTAAATTTTAAACAATCTTTGAAGTGATATTTATAACCTAACGAACCTAGTTGTTGATGATTAATGCTCACAAAAATACAAAGTGTTGGATGTGTATACAGGATAAATGCACGGAGTTTGTCATCATCAAAAAGGGGGAATTTGTTGGACCATGTCACTTAATGGGTTTTGAAGATTGACAAAAGGCGTCAAGTTGAACCAAGTCCATCATAGCATACACTTCTGAATGAAGCAGTTGGATCACAAATTGTACAAGTCTAGGAGATATCAGTGATTGCTAAGTATCAAAGAACTAAGAGAATGTCTCTTAATACGAAAAGGTTGCAAATTGATAAGCGAAGATAGAAGTTGCTTTCAGCTAGGACAGAAATGAATGAAGGAAGTTGAGTCACAATCAAACTCGTTTACCAAGGAAGAGTTGGATAAGAATTGAATCATGGACTCAACAAACAGACTCTATAAATAATGAATGTATTACTGCTGAAAGAAGAGATGCACAAGTGCAAAAGTGAATCAAGTTCTGAAGCAAAAGTTCCAGAGGTTTTGCAAGCAGAATTGTAATAGGTACAAACTGATCAAGTTAGAGTTAGCTTGAATTCTGTAGAAATTAGCTAGAGGCTAGTTGATACAAAGAGGATTAGAGTTAGTCCTAGGATTACAAAAGAGTTTATTTTGTAAGTCCGTTTTGGCTCAGAGTTTAGTGAAGAGTTTTGAGCAAATCCTACTGAGGAGTAGGTCGTGGTTTTTTCACCTTTTGAGCCAGGTGTTTTCCACGTAAAAATCTCTGTGTCTTCACTATTACTGCTTAATTATTTCGCAAATAGTAGTAAGTGTGTGGTCCAACTGCTTAAAATTTCCACGTAAAAATCTCTGTGTTTTCCACGTAAAAATCTCGTTTTTATATTACTGCTTGTAGATGTGCCTAAAACTAGGGCTGACTGCACATCTGAGGATCTGAAGAAATGGGAGAAGAATGCCAAGGCCAAGAAGTGGCTAGTGTGTGGACTAGTCCCAGATGAATACACAGAGATTGTCCAAAGTCCATTGGGTTTCTTTGGAACACAAAAGGACGCATTCACGTTCTGTGCATTTATTTGGAGAACTTAATTGCTCATGCTAATTATTGATGTTAAATAGTCGAGTCTGGTGGAGGTAAGGGCCTAACCTGTTTACTTTGAAGAGATGAGGCACAAGGTCCCCACATTCGGCATGGCCACCAACATCCACCCAAAAATTCTAAATTGGTGAGAAGACCTGCACTCAAGCGACAAAACAGTATTCAGAAAACACCTGGGCAACTTTCCCTCTCTCTTGGACATTTAGCCTAATAACATGATGATAGAGGCTGCCACCTTATTCTGGGACTGTGATCGGTCGGTTTTCCGATTTTGGAACAATGAGATGACGTCGCTGCTAGAGGAGATAGGGGGTTTAGCTGGTTTGCCTTAGGAGTATCAAGGGTTATTGATGCCTGAAAACCGAACAGGCCGGGATTTTCTCAAGATAATAGGACTCAAGAAGAATCCGGATTTAGTCTGCTTGGAAGACTCGCACATCCTCTTTGACTACTTGTACGAGAGGTATGGCCGTAGTCAGTCTTACCACATATATTAGGAAGATTTCGCCCTCATCTCTCTGGGGCACATTCACCGCCGGGTATTCGTCTTCATATTCTGCTTTTTGGGACTGATGGTGTTCCCGACAAAGAAGGGGAGAATCCACACCAGATTGGCTATGGTTACCAAGACTTTGATGGAAGTGATCGACGGACAGGATTTCAGCATTGTACCTATGATCGTTGCCGACATATACCTAGCTTTGGAGAATTGTCAACAAGGAGCGAAACATTTTGAGGGTTGCAACCTACTACTCCAGCATTGGCTCACCGAGCATTTGCAAAGGGGTGACTACCGTCAAGACATACATAGGAGAATTTGGGATGACCATATTGCTTTTCATCATCCAAAGCATATGAACTACATTCCCGACATGTTTGCACAACCGGAGAGTGCCAATAGATGGGTCGAGTTATTGGAAATTTTGACCGAGGATCAGATCCAATGGATGTTTGAGTGGTTCCCGACCGACGAATTCATCATTCGTACTAGAGACACTCCGTTCCTAATATTGATTGGTCTTAGAGGGACGTACCCTTACGTCCCGATCCGAGTCATGAGGAAGTCAGGGAGGAAGCAAGTCATCCCAAGGGTCGAGAAAATGAGTCATCTCAGGGCACACTTCCAAAATTATGACAGCCCTCACAAGTGTCAAGCTCAGCAATTGTGGCACTGCAGGATCCGGTTTGAGAAAGATACTATCGAGCCCGACATGTATCACGCTGGTTGCTCTCCTTACTATCTGGGATGGTTGGAAGATAACTGGGGAGGAAGTATTGAGCCAGGGTTCGCTCGAGGACATAGGGTCATAGATGAGAAAGCCGAGGCAACAACTAGACTCAACCATCTTCGCAAAAGGCTCCGTGACTGTGAGGAAGATCATCACAAAATCCACATAGCCAACAAGAAGCTGATCGAGGAATGGAAGACATGGCCATCACTTCCACTCAGAGGCTAGCACATTTGTAACGAGGCATAGTTGACCTAGAGGAAAAGTTCCTTAGGAGGATCGAGACTTGTCAAAAGGCCGAGGGAGCTGAAACGGGAATTCTAGCCAATACCTACTTGCTGCTGGGACTCCGCGAGATGGGAATGTTGATCAAGGCAAGTAGAGATGTCGAGTCTAGGGAAGGTCCTTCTGGGACCAAATAGATAGGATATGTCTTTACTTTGCTTTTGATGTAATAAGGCCACTGGCCATTAGTGACATTTTGTATTTTCGCATTCTTAGAGTCAAGTTGGATTTGTCTATTTTATTATCAATAAGATGAGGCATTTAGTATTTTAAGTTCTCCAAATTAATTTGTCGCTAGGCCTACCTCGGGCATAAAGAGGTTCCCCAACATAGGATGCGTTTTACATTTTCGAATTACGTGTTTAAATTACCGCAATATTCTTCATAATCCTCACTGACTTCCTTAACTTTTGTTTTGTTTTTCTTTATTTATTATTCCCCTTCCCCAAAGGTTAGTTCGTGCACTCTGGCATCAAAAACTTATTGCACAAGATCAAAGGGACCTCCTCCTACTCCTCCTCCCAGTCCTCCAAAGAAAAAAGCAAGGGTAAAACTAAGATGGCAAATGTAAGCGGTACTAGAAAAGACAACAGGGATGAACAGGTTGAGATCACTGATGGTCAGGGTATTCAGGTTCTGCACGAGGTTATGTCTCCATTAGAGAAGAAGCTGCTAATGTTCCAAGAGGAACTTGATCAAGTCAAGAACTTGGCCCACTTATCATTCTCCCTCAACGTCCCAGACGTTAATTTCCCAAATGCTCCGAACCCCACTTTACCACAAAACATCCCCAAACAACCCAATCACCCCAAGGATCCCGTTCCACCAGCACAACACAACACATGTCACTACAACACTCCGCCCCTCCAGGATCAGACGAGAGACCACTTCTTGGCTTACGACAACCCCATTTATGTGGAAACCGTAGCTCATTCCACACCGCATACCCATGAGTCCGACGAGAAGGATAAGCTCATCAGGAATCTGGCCGAGGAACTCAAGAAATTGACCAAGCGAGTTCAGGGCGTCGAAGGAGTTAAAGGGATTGAAGGGTTGAACTATGAGAATCTTTGCGTACAACCCGATGTTGAACTGCCCGAGGGGTATAACCTCCTAAGTTCGAGATGTTTGATGGTACTGGTGATCGAAGAGTCCATCTGAGGGCTTACTGCGACAAATTGGTCGGCGTGGGGAAAGATGAGAGGATTCGCATGAAGCTCTTCATTAGGAGTTTGAAAGGAAATGCACTATCCTGGTACATCAACCAGGATCCAAAGAAATGGACCAATTGGGTGAACATGGCTACGGACTTCATGGATAGATTCAGGTTCAACACGGAGAATGCACTGGATGTGTTCTACATCCAGAACTTGAAGAAGAAACCAATAGAGACCTTTCGCGAGTATGCTACTCGTTGGTGGTCAGAAGCTGCCAAGGTCAGACCGTCCTTGGAAGAGGAACAAATGAAGAAATTCTTTGTACGCGCTCAGGATCCTCAGTATTATGAGCGGCTGATGATGGTCGAGGGGCACAAGTTTTCTGATATCATCAAGCTAGGAGAGAGAATCGAGGAAGGCATAAAAAACGGTATGGTTACTAATTTTGAAGCATTACTGGCTACCAATAAAGCCCTGCAATCCGGTGGTGTGTCTAAGAAAAAGGATGTAGGAGCCGTGATGGTGGCACATCAAGCCAAGTCCCCTCCCAAATACCAAGTATACCCCGTACCTTCATTCACGTACCAACCAGCTCCAAGCTACATAGCACCCTCACCTCAATACCAAGCACCCTCAGCCGCCTACCAAGTTCCACCACCCACATATCAGCCTATCTCGCCCAGATACTCCCAACCATCTCTCGTCTATAATGCCTACAATTCCCAACCTTCTCATTATAAATCACCACCTAATCGCCAAAACTTCCCAAGACCTCACCCAAACTTCGACCGTCGTCCACCAAAACAGTATACTGCCATAGCTAAACCCATTGACCAATTATACGAAAAGCTTAAAGCCGTCGGTTATGTCACACCCATTCCCGCTGTCGCCCCTGAGAACCCTTCTCAGTGGGTCAAACCAAATAAAACACGTGCTTACAACTCCAGCATGAAGGGACACACCATCGAGAATGTCGTTCCTTGAAGGACAAGATACAGACTCTCATAGATAACAAGATCATTGTAGCTAAGGATCCTGCTCCTAATGTTTGCAATAATCCGCTGCCTGACCATAAAGGTGGTGTCCACATGATTGAGGTTGAAGATGATTGGGATCCCGAGGGATCAATTGGGCTAATTGCCGAGGGTGATCCGAAGAAGCCTGCAATTACTCTTAATCTGATCGTGGTCCAGATGCATCCATCTGAGAAAGCTGAGGTAAACATGTCCATTCCACTTGAGTTTGAATCGAGACAACCCACCAAAAGAAAGGCCCCAGGACCGATCGAAGTCGAGTTTGTACGACCGCTTGAAGTTGCAATCCTTCCATCTATAACATATACTCCGGGAGGAATAAGAAAGCCCACACCTATCCCAGTGGCAATGTAAACAACGACACCCTTTTACTCAGACGCCATTCCGTGGGACTATACCGCTGAAGCAAGGAGGAAAGGTAAAGGCAAGTCTGAAGAAGCCATCGCTGGACAGGGTATGACGAGAACTGGAAGAGTTTATTCCCCTGAACATTTGGCCGAGTCTAGCAAGCAGGCCAACAACCGTCCCCCCATCATTGAAACAGGTTTAGACGATCAATGGAGAAAGATACAAGCCAAGGAATACTCAATCCTCGACCAGTTGAACAAAATGCTAGCTCAGATATCCATCCTCTCCCTGTTACAAAACCCTGAAACTCACATGAGTGCTTTGATAAGGGTACTGAGTGAAGCATACGTGCCGGACAATATCACCGGTGGAGAAATGGCCAACATGGTAGGCTAGGTACTGGAAAGTCACAAGATCACTTTCCATGAAGAAGAGCTGCCGCCCGAGGGGTTAGGGCATAACAGGGCACTACACATCACTGTGCAATGTGAGGATCATTTCATCACAAGGATCCTAATTGATGGGGGTTCCAGCCTCAACATCTGTCCGCTGGTCACGCTCAAGAAATTGGGCAAAAGTCTACATGAGATAAAGGAAGGAGGAATCAATGTAAAAACCTTCGATGGTTCGCAGAGGTCCACCATGGGAGAAATCACCTTGTGCTTACATATGGGACCAACTTGGTTCGATGTAGATTTCCAAGTGATAGATGTGCCTGCGTCCTACAATTTACTGTTGGGACGACCTTGGATCCACGCGGCTGGGGCCGTGGCATAAACCTTACACCAAGCTGTGAAGTTTGAATGGAATCACCAAGAGGTAATCATTCATAGGGACGGTAGAAACCATATCTACGGTCGCCAGACCTTTTCGGTCATCGATGGAAGGAGGAGGTTGGGTGGAGAAATCTACCACAACGTTGAACGTGTTAACGCCATTGACAAGGACAAGTGGTGGGGCAGTAAGACTGAAAGCATATTGAACTGGAAAGGGTACGAGCCGGGTAAAGGGCTCGGTAAGCATCTTCAGGGAATAACAAAGCCAATAATACTCAAGAAGCACGATACTACTTTTTGTCTAGGGTACGAGTACACTTGGGAGGAGTTCAAGGACTANTTAAACTGGCAAGGGTACGAGCCAGGTAAAGGGCTCGGTAAGAATCTTCAAGGAATAACAAAGCCAATAATACTCATGAAGCATGGTACCACTTTTGGTATAGAGTACGAGTACACTTTGGAGGAGTTCAAGGACTGGTCGCTACCATGGCGCGGCCCCTAATACCCATTGGAGAAGCCAATACCCCAGATAGAGCAGACTTTTCAGCCAGCTAACATCACATATGGTACAGAGGAGGAGGAGGCGCTAGCGGCAATGAGGGATCTATTTTTGGATAATGAGGACATGGACTGTTGTGTCATTCTTGAATAGGAGGGGGAGGAAGGCCCTTCTATACAAGTCGTGAGCAAGGGATCATGTCTCAACAATTGGTCCGTCTAGACAACCAAAGTCCGTCGAGCCTCGGGTAGCAAGGCTAACAAAACAAGCATTATTTACAAGTATAAGATATTTAAAAGAATTTTCTTCTCGTATTTTAATTTTTGCAAGAAAGAGCTCCCATGTTTAAACTATTATTCAATTTATCAAAGCATTTCTAGTTTCTTTATAAATCTTATATTTACTTGCTACTGCATTCCTCCCCATTACTTTGTTTTACACAGCATTACTATTACTTATCTTGATGAACCGACGACTGTGATCTGCAACGAGGCAACGCAACAAACAGATTCTGAGTCAGACGAGGATGATATACCTGAGGATATTATTAAAGAGGTCGAGAACTTTGAGAATAGACCTAAGTCTAACTTGGACGAGACGGAGGTCGTCAACCAGGGAAACACAGAGATTGTCAAAGAAATACGCATCAGTATTCATCTGTCGCCGTCAGAAAAGGAGGAATATACAGAATTCTTAAAAGAATGTGAGGACCTATTCGTCTGGTCGTACGACGACATGACTGGCCTCAGTACATATATTGTGACCCACAAGCTGCCAACCAATCCAACATGCCCACTAGTGAAGCAAAAGCTCGGGAAATTCAAACCAGACATGAGCTTGAAAATCAAAGAAGAGGTCACCAAACAAATCAACGTCGGGGTTCTCCGGGTTGTCGAATATCCTACATGGTTAGCTAACATTGTGCCTGTACCAAAGAAAGACGGGAAAGTTAGAGTCTGCGTCGACTACCGGGATCTCAACCGGGCCAGTCCGAAAGACGACTTCCCCCTGCCAAACATACACATCTTAATTGATACTTGTGCCAAGCACGAGCTGCAGTCATTTGTAGATTGTTTTGTTAGTTACCATCAGATTTGGATGGACGAGGAAGATTCTGAGAAAACAGCCTTCATTACGCCGTGAGGAGTGTATTTCTACAAGATGATGTCATTTGGTATGAAGAATGCAGGGGCCACTTACATGAGAGCTATGACTACTATATTCCATGATATGATTCACAAGGAGATCGAGTTATATGTGGACGACGTCATCATCAAATCAAAGAAAGCTGCTGATCACATGGAAGATTTGAGAAAGTTCTTCAACAGGTTAAGGAAATACAATCTGAAACTTAACCCCGCAAAGTGTGCGTTCAGGGTTCCTGCTAGCAAGCTGCTAGGGTTCATTGTCAGTCTTCGAGGAATAGAGCTAGATCCATCAAAGGTCAAAGCCATCCAAGATTTGTCGCCACCAAGGAACAAAAAGGATGTTATGAGCTTCCTGGGACGGCTCAATTATATCAGCCGGTTCATAGCCCAGTTTACCGTCATTTGTGATCCAATTTTCAAGATTTTGCGAAAGGATGCTGCCACCAAATGGACTGAGGATTGTCAAAAGGCCTTCGATACAATCAAAGAGTATCTCTCAACACCACCAGTTTGGGTACCGCCAGAGTCGGGTAGACCTCTATTAATCTACCTTGTTGTGTTAGATGGAGCTTTCGGTTGCGTTCTCGGGCAACATGACGAAACTGGGAGGAAATAGCAAGCAATTTACTACCTCAGCAAGAAGTTTACTCCGTATGAGGCCCGGTATTCTCTATTAGAGCGCACCTGTTGTTCTTTGACTTGGGTCGCACAGAAGCTGAGGTATTATTTCTGCGCCTACACAATGTACCTCATATTAAGGATGGATCCGCTCAATTACATCTTTCAGAAGCCCATGCCCACTAGCAAGCTAGCTAAATGGCAGATCCTGCTAAGTGAGTTTGACATCATTTACGTAGCTCAAAAGGCGGTCAAGGGACAAGCATTAGCCGATCATCTTGCTGAAAATCCTGTGGACGGAGATTACGAACCATTGAAAACGTATTTCCCCGATGAAGAAGTGTCATTCGTAGGAGAGGACATTGTAGAATCCTACGACGGTTGGAGGATGTTCTTTGATGGAGAAACAAATTTCAAAGAGGTTGGTATTGGAGTAGTCCTGATATCAAAAACCGGTCAGCATTATCCGGTATCCGCAAAACATAGATTTCCCTACACCAACAACATGGCTGAATATGAGGCCTGCATTCTTGGGCTCAATTTGGCCATCGACATGAATGTTCAAGAATTATTAGTAATTGGTGACTCAGACTTATTGATACACCAAGTCCAAGGAGAATGGGAGACCAAGAATTCCAAGATACTGCCATACCTACATTGTGTGCAAGAATTAAGAAAGAGGTTCACAAAGATCGAATTCCGGCACGTTCCCAGAATCCAGAATGAGTTCGCTGATGCATTGGCTACCTTGTCATCTATGATCCAACATCCAGATAAGAACTTCATTGATCCTATCCTGGTGGGGATTCACAATCAACCGGCCTACTGCGCCCATGTTGAAGAAGAAGCAGATGGAAAGCCTTGGTTTCATGATATTAAGGAGTACTTGGCAGAGGGAGAGTACCCAGAGCTTGCAAATGCTACTCAAAAGCGCACTTTTCAAAGGTTATCAAACCATTTCTTTCTCAACGGAGGAATCCTATACAGGAGGACTCCCGATCTGGGTTCGCTGAGATGTGTCGAGGCAAAGGAAGCAACGAAGTTGTTGGAAGAAATACATGCTGGTACATGCAGTCCTCATATGAATGGGTTTGTTCTAGCAAAGAAGATACTTCGGGCTGGTTATTTCTGGATGACCATGAAAACATACTGCATCCAATATGTCTACAAATGCCATCAATGTCAGATACATGGGGATATGATAAAGGTACCTCCCAACGAGCTTAATGCAACAAGCTCACCATGGTCGTTCGCCGCTTGGGGCATGGACGTCATTGGACAAATCGAGCTTGCAGCCTCCAACGGACACAGGTTCATTCTAGTTGCCATTGACTATTTCACCAAATGGGTCGAAGCAGCATCCTACAAAGCAGTTACTAAGAAAGTGGTAGCCGACTTTGTCCGCGACCGCATTGTTTGTCGGTTTGGGGTTCCAGAGTCAATCATCACCGATTATGGTTCCAATCTCAACAGTGACTTGATGAAAGCCATGTGTGAGATCTTCAAGATCGAACACAAGAATTCTACACCATACAGACCTCAAATGAATGGAGTCGTTGAGGCTGCCAACAAGAACATCAAGAAGATATTGAGAAAAATGATAGAAAAGCACAAGCAATGGCATGAGAAATTATCATTTGCTCTGTTAGGGTATCGCACCACGGTTCGCATATCAAACGGGTCAACTCCTTACATGTTGGTATACGGTACATAAGCCGTCATTCCTGCTGAAGTTGAAATACCATCTTTGAGAATCATACAAGAAGCCAAGCTCAGAATGCAGAATGGGTAAGAAGCCGCTATGAGCAATTGGCCCTCATAGACGGAAAGAGAATGAACGCGGTTTTTCATGGTCAGCTATATCAGAATAGAATGACCAGAGCCTTCAACAAGAAAGTCAAACCAGGACGATTCACATCAGGGCAGCTGGTGTTCAAGAAAATCTTTCCTCATCAAGATGAAGCCAAGGGGAAATTCTCTCCCAATTGGCAAGGCCCGTACATGGTTCACCGAGTGCTAACAGGATGAGTACTCATACTGGCAGAAATGGATGGAGAAATTTGGCCTAAACCAATCAATTCAGACGCAGTCAAGCGCTACTATGTGTAATCGTTATTTTTCTATCAATGTTGTAAATTGAACTACGCCTGACCTGATTCCCGTTTAAGAGGGGATACGTAGGCAGCCCTATGGGTTCGGTCACGTTTTAATAGAATTTTCATTTCCCCCCACGAATGGAAACCGGGGCAGAATTTTGAGGAGGGACCTCAAAATTCCAAAGCAATTTCAGCCGAGCACTGCACCAGTAAAAGTCAGAAGCCTTCACCCATCAAACTGGGGCAGAATTTTGAGGAGGACCCTCAAATTTCCGCAGAAAGAGAGTTTGCAATGTCTTGAACCGCGTCGTGGTCGTCGGTTCATCCAAAGAAAATTATTTTTCAATTATATGTTATATCATAAAACCACGCATATTTATTTCTCAAAAATAACTTTTTTAGCAACGCTACCCCCATGGTACAACAAAATTATAATTATCAAGCAGATAGGACAAGCCGAGCCAGCGGGGATACGAACTAACCCTCTCCTTTATAGAACTCACGATTTTTTTCTTTGGATGCAGGAACAAATACGGCGAAAGCCCAAAACATCATATTATCCCTGCAAGACGCATACTTCTCAAGGATACGCTCTCGAACTCATCGCACATGCCGACTCTTGCTATTATCGCAAACAACGCTTCATTCACAACAATCATATCGCCAAAATTTATCATCAACTAATAACTCTTACTGTAATTTCATTTTCTCGCATTGCATAAGTCTACTATTCTGCCTTCCGAGATTAAGCACTGCCTCTCCTGCATTTCTCGCATTACATAAGGCTACCATTCTGCCTTCCGAGACTAAGCGCTGTCTCCCTGCATTTTTCGCATCGCATAAGGCTACCATTCTGCCTTCCGAGGTTCTATGCTACCACCCTTTCATTTTATTTCTTGCACTGCATAAAGGCTACCATTCTGCCTTCCGAGGTTCTACGCTACCTCCCTTGCATTTTCTTTCCTACAATTCATAAAGGCTTCTATTCTTCCTTCCGAGGTTAATCTCTACCTCCCCTGCATTCGCATCTTTGCATAAGGCTATCATTCTGCCTTCTGAGGTTAAGCTCTACCTCCCCTGCATTCTCATCTTTGCATAAGGCTAACATTCTTCCTTCTGAGGTTCTACGCTACCTCTCCTGCATTTATTTCCTACATCGCATAAGCCTATCATTCTGCCTTCCGAGGTTCCACGCTACCTCTCTCTGCATTCCACTTCATTACGCAAAGCTCCTTTCTACCGTTTCAAACAGTCACCTTTCGCTACGTTATTTATTTACGCTTTCTTTCAGGCTAAGCTTTGTCCTCTTTCTTTTCGCAAACCGCAAGACTAAGCTCTGTCTTGTCAACATCATACTACTTCATTCTTCATGGGCTAAAATATCGCCAACTTGTCCAAAGGTGTCATCGTTCAGAGGCACCATCTTCATGGCCCGAAAACATCATTTCATGGCCTAAGGATCTCTTTTATTCAACTTGCATATCATTATTCAAAGGCATCATGGTTCGGAGGCACCATCCTCATGGTCCGAGAACATCATTTCATAGCCTCCGAATCCCGCGCCAAGCGATTCATGGCCCAGGACATCACGGTCTAAGTACATCATCCTAAAATGTCCGAAGACAACATTCATAGTCCAACGGGAACTTGCATCATGTTTATATTATGCACAATATACGCTTACTCTCTATGTGCAGGTGAATCGGCCGAAACAACCAATCAGGCAGGAGCGAACCGCTCCAGTTCTCCGATACAACCCCGTAAGACCTTCCTACTTTTACCTTACCATGCATCTTGCGTCCGTTCTTGTGAAACATCACCAGTATATTTCGCCGATGATCCCGAAACTACATAGGGCCTGATTCCTGTAATACCAGGGATATGTAGGCAACTAAGAAGCCGGGGTGCGGCCAAATCCTATCCCACAGTTTCATCTCAGACAAAATTGGCCATCATATCTTTACCCGACAACTCTTTCATCCTTCCCGGGTAAAGAGGGACAGCTGTTGATGCCCTATTTTTCCTCAAATTATTTTCAAACTTGAATATAAGCTTTCAAAATCACTATTTAAAATAATAAGCATTTTTCCCTATTTTATTAAATTATTCGCATGTTTATTCAATATTTCATATTTAAATAATTATTCATAAATTATGGTATAAATAATTTCGAAATGTGTCACAGCTCGGTATATCATTTTAATCATTTTTGTCCATTAGGATTAAATTATTTCACAAATTAGCAATTGGGTTTCCTTTAATTCTAATTACAGTAACTTTGCAATTATAGCCCAATTGCACACTTTATGTTATTTTAATTCGATAATTAGTAATTTTTTATATTTAATATTGTTTAATTCCCTTAATTTCATTTATTTAAACTCAATTTCATTTGTTGTATAATTATTGGCGATTTATTTAATTATTTCTCTATTTTGTGGTATTTAATATTTAGCCACCTTTTATTTAAAAGCTAGCCTAATACTCTACCCAAACCCAATTGACCCAAGACCCAAACCCAATTAACCCAGCCCAACCATTTTATTTTACCCGGCCCAGATCCCCCAAATCAATCTGAGCCGTTGATCAGATTAGATCAACGACGCAGATTTCTATTTCCTTAATTAATCCCTAACGAAACCCCCTTCCCCGTTTCATTTCGAGACTCCTCACTATCTCTCTTTGTATCTTCTTCTCCCCCTTCTCTCTTGAACCTTCTGGTTCTTTGTCTTCTCCGATGGCTTTCTCCGGCCACTTCCAGCCTCACCTCTTTCGACCACCAGCCGCCGTGAAGCCTTGTCTCTCCGATATCTTCAATCTGTGAGACCTCCATGGGTTCCGACCATGCCGGATCACCACCGGAAGTTCCGCCTAAGGCTATTTCCGGCCGTCTCCGATGGTTTTTGACTCAATCGGTCTCTAAACGCCATTGTCCTGAGTTTCACGACCACATTTTTCCCTACTTCTCTCTAGTTTCTCACGAAACCCTCATCTTGATCCAAACCTATAAATCTCTGTATTTTAATGATTTTCGACTCATTCCTTCCTAATTTGAATCATTCTCTACTTGATCTTTACAAAATATTCAAGTTTAAAACGCTTTTGTCCCTTTTTCAAAACTAGGGTTTTTCAACCCTTTTGAAAACACTTTATCTTCTGATTTTAGTGCTAATCTTGAGTTCCAGTATATTTTTAGACATTTTCCTGTTTAAATTTTATGTTTATGATGAAACCCTAGTTTTAGGGTTTGAATTCACATCAATTTCATCATGTTTGCTTGTCCGTGTGTTTCTTTGGATTTTATCGGAGTTCTATGCTCCCTGCTTAATTTTGGTGCTCGTATTTCAATCTCCTATTATTCTGTGTTCTTTGCTTAGGGTTTTCCGTGATACTTTTAAAAAAGGGCTATATATCGTTTGGTAAATTTGACTATACATCCTATTGGTTGTTTACATGGTGATTTTATACTGATTCTTATGAGTTTTCTTTAAGGCTGTGGCACTTTCCTTCATACCTGTAATTTCATGTATTTTTCTTATGATTCTTGGCTGAGCCTGAATTGTTTCCTTATTTGTGCAAAACTTTCCTTTGATTTGGTGTTGATTCCCGTGACTTGAATATCACTCGAGACTAGCCTCACTACTTTCCTGCAGCAGCATCTTTACTGATTTCCTTCTATCTCTTGCCTTATTATGTGATTGGCTATGCTGTTAATTGATTCTTACATTTGTTTACTTAATTTGAGTATTATGTATCTAGCCTAATTTGCATGTTCCATACTTGCTACTTGAATTATCTCCTCAAAACCATGTATAACTTCTGTCTTTATTTGTTACCTGCTTATTACCTTTTGAAGTTAACTCCCTTAATTGAGGGAGTACTTGCACTTCTTGTTACATTAATTGATTTAGAGTCCCAGAATTACTGAACTAAAATTGATTCCTTCCTGATTAATCATGTATTACATGATTCTTCTTGCCTTCTATATTACTGATTATTATCGATTGAATAAAATCCCTTAAGTTAAAGGAGTACTTGCCTGAATTTCCTGACTAATTGATTTCGAGTTCCTTCAATCACTACTTGACTTGATTTTTTACCTTATTCACCACTTGCTTTTCAACTTTATATACTCTTCCTTCAGTCTTAATTAACACACAACACTGAGATTCCTATTGAGGACACTGATACATTGCACACTATTTTCTCTCTTGTGCTCTTGCTCACTTTCTTTCACTGTTCTACTGTTGTTTCCTGCTCTTATCTCTTAGTAGCCGGCTGTAAGCCAAGGCTACTATTGTGTTGTCACTTGCTCTTACATTCTGCTATGCTCTTCTATCATCTGGTATGTTCTAATTAATTTTTCAAAGCTCCAAACCAATGTGTTTATTTATATTTCAGTTTGTCATATTCTTAATTTTCTTCTACCTATGTTTCTATTGTTCAACATGTAATTAACTCCTTGTTTGCCTGTTTATACTTGCCATGTTTACCTATTTATATGTCTATGAGTGAAGTCAATACTTGTTATAAACCTTGCCTATTTCTGTATACATCTGTTAGGTTATTTCTTTTCCTGTTCAAATATCATGTGTCCCCTGATCCCCTTGAACCTGTTATCGCTTATCCTACTTATGACTTATATGCTTATGATTATTGTTTGCTCATAATTTTACTTGTTATAACTGTCTCCTGCTACTGTCTACTACCATGTCTACACCTAGCCATTTCTTGGTCCCCTGAACCTCTTTGATTTTGTGTACTCATGCTTAGTGAGTTTTCATAAGGCTCTGTATCTCTTGGTGTTATTATGTGATCTATTTTTCCTTTTTGTCCCATTATCTTTGTGTGCAATCCTGTATTGCAGAACTTTTGATTAATGTTTTTGTTTATTTTAAGTTAACCTTTCAAAAATAATTCCCCAGTTTTGAAAACTCCTTGCTTAAACTATGAACTTTCCTCTCTTCCCTGCACTTCACCCTACTCTTAGAAAATTAGGTCCTACCCTCTTCGTGTGAGCATTTCCTTGAGTACCCCTGAGTACTCATGGAACTTTGACACACATGGCTGGAAATTCCACACTGCACTTTGTTAAAATCTTGGCAATTTTCCTGGGTGCTGGTATTGGCCAGGGATCCATTGGGCCCCTTGGGAGTTTTGCCGCACCCAGGCCATTAAGGCTGTGAACTCAAAAGGAGTGAGGCTGGGATATTGGTCCTGGTTGAAGGCTCCCTATAGAATAACTTCTTATTTTCCATTTTTAATGTAATTTATTATTCAGGTTTGTAATAACTTGTAAACGAATATTGGGGGCTGGATAGTGAATGTGGGAGGGGTTATGCATGCTTAGCTTAGGTGATGGGTAGAAAATCATGCCTATAGGACTTTATTTGTGCATTAGATAACTTGTATAGGACATGCATCTCATATGGTAGAAATCATGTTTTAGGTCTTTCACTTTCAGCATGTTATCATCCTCATTTCATAATCCTGAGCAGTTAATAACAAGCCTAATAAACCGTCATAAGGTCATTACTGCATTTTCATCTTAGAAACCATGTGTTAGGAACTTCTATGTGCATTAAATATCCTGTTGTTTAGGATTTTATACTTGTGTGAATTGCAAATCGTTAAAACGCCTAATTAGCATGCTTAATATAATAAAATGTGGTTAGCCTACTTGAAACATTTTCTGCAAATATATTCTTTAAAAACAGAATCCAAAATATGCATGTTCACCCTTTGAGATAGTTAGGCAATGTATATAACGCCTAGGCAACTTTAGGCCGAATGCGATAAAATTAAACCAATTATGTTTAGGGCTAATCAAACTCTTTAACCTTTTGAACCCTGTTGCTCTCATTCGTGTTTTACCTCACTGAGGTTCACTTTGTTTTACTAAAACTCTGGCTCTATTTTAAAGAGTCTCGAAATTGCGCATTTGCTTCCCTTAAGACTTTCTGAGTTTTGCACTGTTATGCTTTAAACTACTGGGTTTTCAAATATACTTCACTCACTCAAAATCGTGCCATTTTGAACCCTTACCCTGGATATTTGAAGTTACTGTATTTTTGATACCACTTATTACTCCTTCACTGCAATTATCTTTAACCACCATATATGTTAAGCTACTGTATTTTGGGTCGCTTATCACTATTTTTACTTCAAAACCAGGCCTCAATAATTTTCGGCTATGTTTCCTGAAAGCTTTAAATCATTGTACTTCTGAATTTTACCACTCCCCCTAAACAACTGCATTTCTAAAAACTCAACTATTTCTTTGAATTACTCCTTCACTAAGTTTTCCAAATCAGACTCCTCTTGTAACTCACTGTTTTACTCAAAACTCTTTTTTTAACCCCATCTCTGAGACTTTAAGTGTGTTTGAGATGTGCCAATTGTATGTCTATTTGTGGAGGGATTTATGAGCCTTTATTTGCCCCCTATGTGTCCCTTTATATGTGAGGTCCTACTTGTTGTGCATGTCACCTAGTATTTTATCCTTTAAGCCTAAGGGTTCAGCCTAGTACCCACATTGTAGGATTAGTAGTCCTACATACCTTCCAGGACTCATAGGATGGGGTGGGTAATGGCACGCAATAACCATTCGTAACCAACACACGCATTTTAAGTAACCTTTACGGGGTGGGAAGGGTAGAATACAGATATGATGACCGGTGCGCTAATACCACGTGTAGCCGCCTGTTCGAGGTGTGACATACCGGGTATTGCATTGATGTGATCCGTATTACTTTAAACGTAGGACAGTTCTTTTCAAATGTTTATTCTAATATTTTCTCCAAAACCTTTTAAAGATTTTTTCATGCTTGTTGTAAATCCCCTCTTATATGAACCTTACTTGCTATTTGTTCACCGTCAAAATTCACAAAACTTCTTGGCCCCTACAGTTGTGGATCCTGAGGGTTGCCTAACACCTTCCCCTTGGGATAATTTCAAGCCCTTACCCAATCTCTGGTAATGCAAACTAGTTCACGAGTTATCAACTCCAGGTGCCCTAATGCACCATAAAAATCATTAGGTGGCGACTCTTCTTTAAATCCTTTCTTTTAAGGAGTTGTCCAAAATTTCATAAACCCGATCTCTCCGTACCTAACCCGTGCGATAGAAAAAGGGGGCGCGTGTCAGGACCCCAAACAGGTCCAGGTCGTGATGGCGCCTAACGGTGAGGTTAGGCAAGCCAACGAATAACAATCACAATAAAAAAATGCGGAATACAATAACAAATATGGGGTAAGGCCGTAGAAACAAGCTAAACCACAACTATGCCCAATATATGTACAACCCCGATAACTACCACAAGTGTGTGCCAGGACTAGTGTCACAGTGTAAACGGGCGGCTACATAGATACAACAGTAGAAATACATATACAAAATATACAAGCCGCAGTCTGGAACAAAAGACTGTGCAAAATGAAACTAGAAGGCTCCAGAGGTGCTGTCAGGAGAACGCCAAGAAGAAAGCTCACCGTGTGGAGCGACGCCGCGATCGGAATCTAGCAACAAGCGGACGACCAGACGGACCAGCCTCAGTACCTGCACAGTCAAGTGCAGAAAAAGAAAGAAAGTGCAGCATGAGTACATATAAACAAATATGTACCCAGTGAGTATCCCGTCTAAACTCGTAAAGAGTAGTGACGAGAGGTAGAATACATACTCACTAAGGTCCAGTACATAATAAAATAAAATACATGCTGAGCACTACACCATGTGAGAAAGTACATCAAGTATATGAACATGTAAACAGCAACAGTAACTAATCTCAAACAAAGTCTTTCTTTGTAAGCTGTTCATAGTTATATCATTGTTTTCTTTCTCATCATCCGAAAGGTTTTATCTTTATTCTCAATTGTTCACTTTCCAATACTCAGTATTGTTTCTCAACTCACCATCGTACGATCCCAACTCAATGCAAATTCTCGTGAATGCAATGAGTATATATATATATATATATATATATATACATATATATATCCGACACGGACAAAACTATCGGCCGAAGTCATAAGGGTGGGTCATAAGGACTGAC
>MDKH01211035.1:0-14908 GCA_005239495.1 Nicotiana undulata | reverse complement strand
CAAAAAACAACAGCGGAACTCGAAATCAAACCCCAAAACTTATTTAATCAAATCTTAAGAACTCTAAAATTCTAGAATTCGCTTCAACACGTCGAACCGGCCTAAACTGCTCGGAATGACTTCAAACTTTGCATATAAGTTATAAATGACACCACGGAACTATTCCCTATCTCGGAATCTCATTCGGACCTCGGGAACATAACACTACTTTCCAAGCTACATTTCAAATTCTTTAAAACCTCAAAGTCTCGTTTTTTATCCGAAACTACTCAATTCACGCCCGTTTCACACCAGTTCCACAAATAGGACAAATAATATATAATAAACATGTTCCAGGCTCCGGAACCACAATACGGACCCGGTAACGAGGTTTTCACATAATTTTTCACTTTCGCATTCCTTCATTATTTTCAGAAAATAATTTCTTTTAAAAATTCATTTCTCGGGCTTGGGACCTCGGAATTCGATTCCGGGCATATGCCCAAGTCCCATATTTTCCTACGGACCCTCCGGGACTGTCGAATCACGGGTCCGGGTCCGTTTACCAAAAATGTTGACCAAAGTCAACTATATTCATTTATTAATTATCAAAACTCATTTTTATCAAATTTCAAATAGCTTCCCGGCTACACGCCCGGGCTGCGCACGCATATCGAGGTGAGACTAACGGAGGCTCTCGGAGCCTCAGAACATAGATATAGCTTAAATTACATAAGATGACATTTTGGGTCATCACAATTTCAACTTCATTTCTATATTGCTTGAATGACTCAATTGCTTTATCTTTACTATTAAGTAAGTAAATATAGCAATATCTAGTATTTTTTCCACCTCGAGGTGGTATTGACTTCATGTCGCAAATATCTGTGTGAATTAAGTCTAAAGTATTTGAATTCATTTCAACATACTTATAAGGATGTTTAACATGCTTAGATTCCACACATATTTGACATTTCAAATTATCGCATTCAAATTTAGGCAATACTTCCAAGTTAACTATTTTCTTATAGTTTTGAAGTATACGTGACCTAAATATGCAAGCCATAAATTATTTGATTCAAGTAAGTAAGAAGAAGCATGAACATTATTGATATCAATTGCTATTACATTCAACTTGAAAAGGCCCTCAGTTAGGTAACATTTTCCTACATACACATCATTCTTACTTATTACAACTTTTTCATAAACAAATACACACTTAAATCCATTCTTGATATGAAGTCCAACAGAGACCGAATTCTTGTGAATTTCAAGAACATGGAGAACATTGTTTAGAGTCACCAATTTACACGAAGTCATCGTCAAGGCTATCTTCCCAACTCCTTCAATTTTGATGTTGCAAAGTTTCCCATAAAAATAGTCTCGTCGGGCCCTGCGGGAACATAAGAGGCAAATAACTCTTTATTAGCACAAACATGGTGAATGTCTCCAGAATCAATCCACCACTGCTTGGGATTTCCTACCAAGATGTATCCAGATAGCATGGCACATAAGTCCTAAATTTAATCATACTTTTTAATCATGTTTGCTTGACTCTTCTTCTTGTCCTTTTTCGGTGCACGGCAGTCCAACCTTTCCACAGTTGTGGCAATTAACTTTGAACTTCTTCTTGCTCGGGTAATTCTTTGGACCAGACGGCTTCTTTCTCTTTCTGTTGCTTATAGATGCTTCCTCAATAATATTTTCTCCCATTATTGTTGAGTTACCATGATACTTCTTTTCAGCAGCCTTGTTGTCCTTTTCAATCCATAGACAAACAATAACGTCTTCAAGTGTCATCTCTTTGCGCTTATGTTTCAAGTAATTATTAAAGTCCTTCCACAACGGATGCAACTTTTCATAAATGCCACAACTTGA
This sequence comes from Nicotiana undulata, assembly GCA_005239495.1. Taxonomy (NCBI): domain Eukaryota; kingdom Viridiplantae; phylum Streptophyta; class Magnoliopsida; order Solanales; family Solanaceae; genus Nicotiana; species Nicotiana undulata. The sequence continues at coordinate 13,051 of MDKH01211035.1, read as the reverse complement.
AATACTTCATTTATGACCATACCTTCAATCATAAATTTATAATTAGTAAAATAATCAATCTTGAATAAAAATATTGACTCGATTTATACCTTTAGCAAGGAGGTCATGAACAATAACTTGTAGTTCTTGGACTTGCATTATGACAAATTTGTCATCAACCATTTTGAAATACAGAATATGGCGGCCACAAACTTCTTCAGTCCAGCATCTTCAATCTTGTACTTCTTTTCAAGAGTATTCCACAACTCTCTTGATGTTTTCATGACGCTACAAACATTGTACAAGTCGTCTTCCAAGCAACATAAAATATACTTTTTGCATATGAAGTAAAAATGTTTCCATGCCTCTGTGACCACAAAGCGTTCATTTTCGAGAGTTTCTTCTCCTAAAAATGGAACGTCCTCGCTAATAAAGCGCTGCAAACTGAGTGTGGTCAGGTAGAAGAACATTTTCTGCTGCTAGTGCTTGAAGTCCACGCCGGGAAAATTTCTGGGCTTTTCTGCCGGTGCCATCGCAGGTGAAGGCATTATGCGACTTAAAGAAGCCACTGCATCAGTAGTAGTCCCAACAAAACCATTCTGTTGTTCCGTACTTGTCATTTTTCTGTAAAAGAAATTGACAACGAGAATAAGTAAGTCGGTGAAGTTTTTATATCTTCAAACCGAATACAATCAACCGAGTGGAAAATCGCTCGGATTTTAATGGAGTAGAAAGCCACAAAGACTTTAATCTCAAACTGGAGTAGAAAAGCCGAAGATTTTAATCTCCAAATGGGAGTAGAAAATCGCTTAGTCTCCCAAAGCAGAAAGTAAGATGAATACAGAATATAAAAAAAATCTTAAGCTTGTTTAGCTCGTTAGTATCTGTATTCGAAAATATAATTTCTGCAAAATAAAACGAAACCAGAAACTAAAGACAGAAATAGAATGGAATGAATAACGTTTCGAGCCAAACAGAAAATTGTGTTTCCTTAAGGAATTTAATTCCCTCTTTGTTGCCCAAGGTTGTTGGATTAATTACTCATATGATACAACGGAACAACTATTCTGTAATACCGGTAATGAAAGTTACAGAACTTCGTCGAACTCAACAAAACATCAGTAAACCACACTGATGCTTACGTTTTTGCTTTTGAAAAACAATGCAGAAGAGAGAGGGAAGAGTATGCAGATTTCGGTGGTCAGAAAGTGAGACAAAAACTCTGAATTTATAGCCAAACAGTCTGGGTTGAATAGGTGTGAAAGTACATGTTCACATGAGGTACTATTTCGGTAGAAAATATTTCTGTTTGGTGCGAATTTTAAATTCAAAAACGACCGTTAGGCGATAGGAAATAACGGGGAATAAATTTGGTCTAAAAAGTTATCAATCAATCATATCAATTGACCAAATCCAATCGAAGCCAAAGAAATCTGAAGCCGAAGCCGAGCCGAGCAACGACGACGACTGCCCGAGGCATCACTTCTCTTCAGAAATTTCTCTACCGGATCGGTAGAGTTTATGCTATATGTATGCTACTTATATTGTTAATATCTTACAAACTCTACCCGATTGATATTAGTTTATGCTTTGTTCAATTGTTCACTAAACAACTTACCATATTGGCATAACTTTGTATTATCTGCATTTAATCTATTTGTTAAATTATTAATCAAAGTCTACTCACAATTTTTTTTGTTGACCACATCCAACCAAAGCCGAAGCCGAAGAAATCTGAAGCCAAGCGATGACGACGACGGCGCGAGGCACCCTTTCTTCTCAACTCTTTAAAAGCTAGAAGATGTGCTTCTCTATATAAGCACAAAGATTTTCTTTCCTTTTTCCGATGAGGGACAAAGTGTATTAGTAAAGAAAACAACTTCAAACTTTTCGTTTCCCTCTAAATCTTTTTCATCCATTTTTCATTCACACCTCTTATCTAATTAGATAAAAACCCAACATTTAAAAAATAACTTTAGGACCCGCACAACTCTTCAGGAATTTCTCTACTAGATCAGTAGAGTTTTATGTTATATTTACTCTACTTACATTGTTAATTGCTTACAAACTCTACCCGATTGGTATAATTTTATGCTTGTTCAATTGTTCACTAAACTTACCATATTGGCATAACTTTGTATTATCTGCATTCGACCTATCTGTTAAATTGCTCATCAAAGTCTACCCAGTTGGCATGATTTTGTGATTGTTCAATTGTTCATCAAACTCTACTAAGTTAGCGTAAATTTGTATTATCTGCATTTAACCTATCTGAATTATTCATCGAAGTCTACTCAGTTGACATAATCTTTTGTTGTTGTTTAATAAAATGTTCTTTGAATTTAATTTTTATTGAACCACCTCAAATCTACTCCAAATGATCTCAAATTTGAAACAAAGCCTTCAATTACAAACACAAATGACTCCCAATCACCAATTCAATCAAATAACGCCAAATCAAAAAGACCCACTTTGTCTTCTTCAACACTTTTAAGGACCAACAATGGAGTTTTGAGATTTTTAAAGCAAATCACTAAAGTATTGTTTAAACTAAAAGTTGGTATAAATAATCAACACTTAAAGGATTTTTAATAGTGATAAACCATTAACTTGGAATTTTTCGACCCCAACAAGAATTATATGCTTTCAAAATTGAAAGAATTATGGTGTTCTTAGTGAAGAAGAGACGGAGAAGGAGCTGAAGGGACAAATATGTTATTCAGCACACAAGGAAAAGAGGCAGAATTCATTTATTAAATTACGGGGACAATCAAGCCTCAAGGTATCCAATTTCTTTGTTGTTGTAGCATAATTTCACAAAGAAAAAATCAGGATATTGTAAATCCTGTAATACTCGGGTGAACAATGCATATACATAAATTTGCAAAAATGGAACTCCCGATCAGTGTCAAGTTGTATTTGTCACTCAAGTTTCCTCCCATAAATGTGAAAACGAGCTCATTTCTGTTTAAAAAGTCCCGCCTAGTTTTTACTTATTCCATTTTATGAACTTGTAAGGTTTATGTATAAGCTACACAAGTGAATATAAACAATGTAAGAAAACACATCACATCAGCAGTTGATAACATCTCAAAATGCAACCAGAAATTAGCATTGACAAAGTGGCAATTTCTACATATGACTACCCCTTGTTGGCCGGCAGACATGGTTCCTTTTGCGAGCATGCTCTTGGTTATGGTGCTGTGTGCGACAAGCATATCCATACCAGCAGTCTTCTCTTTCAGCTACCTCTGAAGGTAAAAGCTGAGAGGAGAAAATAAACAGAGCATTAAAAATCTAGAGCTTCAGAAACGAATGACGAGTCAAATCCTACACTATAGAAGATTGAAATGGCGCAATTGGCGCGCGCTGCAGATAAAAAACTCTTTTGTATTTCTTCTAATAAAACTCTACAAGTAAAAGATGAATGAAGTTAACTTACATGTGCTGTCATTGTAACTCTAAACCAGTACAATAGGAATGAGACTAACTTGTCATAGCACTCACTGTACATAAAAGACAATCATCAGCGGCAAGAAATTGCATCACCAAATGAAATAACAGACATTTTCAAGGCAAAGTAGCCACAAAGTCAAATTGGAATCCATCAGGTACCAAATGACACGACTTCCATAAATATTAATAACCCAAGATGACAACTTTGTTAAATTATTCAATATATCCAAAAACATCTACTCACCTACAAGTATATGTATGGGAAGTTATCATCTCAGCATGATTCAAAGGCATCCTTGTGCGATCTGAAGGAAACAGAAGCATACATTATATAGCAGGACAATTCAATTTAAGGACGATATTCGAAGAAAGTTACAAAGTGTTTTTTTCTTTCATAATTAAATACTTCGTTCTAAGCTCATGCTTTCTAATATATATGTTTTTCACCTCCACTATTTCTTTCAATAACGGACTTGATCCACCACCTATCCGATTGTTCAGTATTCAAGTTGCCGATTATTTAAATGGAATAGGACAAGCATTAGGTCACCTATGACTAATAGTAAGATATAGAAACTTAGACACTAAGTGGAAATGCTACAAGTTGAATTCTAGCTTCAAGATATTTATTACGTGTTAAACAAGGACCAAGTCAAAAAGTTAAATAACGGGAAGTGACAGTGTTTCTTAGAATGGACATTCCAGGCTGCCAATTTCTCAAAGTGTTTTTAACTCCTAGAGCTTCTGGACTTGAGGCAGTAACTTTTTGTAGAGAGAGAGAGAGAGAGAGAGGAATATATGAATACCATAAAAGACAAGACGAAAAAGAAACTGATTCTCAAATTTCCAGTGGTCAGATTACCTATCTCCCGCTTATCCAGCTTCAAAATCCAATCAGCTACCACATCTTGCAACGACCTTGACATCTCTCTAATGCATCTTTCAGTGATCTATTAGAGTATCACACCTAGAGTTAGGAGACCTAGTAATCCAACTAAAGCATCGAGACTAATAACAATCTATCCAAAGAAACATAAAGAAAACAAAGAAGCCATACATTTTGTTCATAATGATTCTTCTCATGCGCCAGGGAGGGTATTCTAGTAATCGTACGTTCAGCAATCTGCAGAAACATGTGCATCAATTTGACATATTCTATAAAAAGCAAGAGTGCAAATGTAAATGCTGTAAGTAACCCAACAAAAGTATTACCATCATCAAGGAGAAAAACAAAAAGGAAAAGGGAGAGAGCAATCAAATGAAGAATTAAGGAGAAGAAATATCATCATCCAAAGTACACCAGAATTAAGTAATTACAGGCTTGAATGTTTCAGGACTGCAAAGTGGATGTAAATTACTTCCATTGACTCCCTGAGAACGCCAATAAGCAGCACAAAATGCTCGATCACATCCCAAACCTACAAAGCCAAATCGCCTTAGGGCTCACACGCTAAACACTTCAAAGAGGAATAGAAGCTTTGACATTTCCATTTAAGGTGAAACGGGCACACACAAACACAGTTGAGGAAAAGATAATTCACAACAAGAACATAAGAGCAAAGAGTTTGGAAGCATAGTTTACAGTGTTGTTGCACTCCAATGTTTACTCGAGAGGGCATCATTCCACCACATGCTTGACACTGAAGATGAACTGTGCTTTCATTGCACTGAAAACCTCCAAATTCAATGCCTGAATGTAAATTATTCAGTGTTAGAAATTCAAAGTTCATAACCATTGAATTATTTTAGTTCAATAGTTGGAACACAGAATTAAAAACCATAATAAATTTAAAATCACACGAGAACAATATTAGAGTATATCAAGCTGTACATGGGATATACATTTTGCCCAATAAGTCAACAAAGCACTTTTTCTGGACAAGTCAACACGTTGCACTTTGTATCAATTCATATTGCAAATAACATCTAGATTGAGGAAAGCATAATTACCACACTGAGGGCATAACGGCTCCCAACTATTTGCTGCATCTGATGGAGGATGTTCCCTCTTCCGGCGACTTTTTCTACTGCTGAGGACCTGCTCCAAGGTTAGTATGTTTACCAAGTTTAAAAGGAAGCAAGTCGTCGAGCGTACATGATACTGAAGATATAATAATATGTGATTAGCGTAATAATGACATGTTACAGACACTCCTCTAAACTTGAAATGGAAGACAAACTCCTGAAATAGCTAGGATACTGCAGTGCAAAACAATTACAATCATTTAGTCACAAAACACCGGTGCCTGACATGATAGTGTAAAGATGTTTGGGAGCACAGGATCAACCATACAACTTTTGAAAAACAACTACCTAAAAGCCATACAAAGTAGAACTGTTACAAAATTTCATGACATTTTGAAGACATGTCGTAGTGATAAATAAACTACTTAGCATACGACTTGGGAAGGAAATATCTATACAAAAAATCATACAAAGTAGAACTGTAATCAAATCTAAGGAAATTCCAAAGGCATCTCATATGATAACTTAGACTACTTACAAGAGGTGATTTTATTGATGCACAGGAATCAAGCAGCACAAAATCTTCACTCGAGCGTTTCAAGGAAGGATCCGCAAGCAGTATATCCTGCATAATCAGGGCATAAACTTTTAAGTACAAGTCACAATGAATTATAACATGCATCCTAATGCTTCCACAAAGAAAGGCTTAGGTCTGCTAAAAGTTCTTTAAGAGAAAAGGCAGAACAACATTAGAGAATTAAAACTTGAATTGGGTATGATTTATTTAAAAAGATTGATAAAACTAATCACCAACTTGAATAAAATAACTTAAAAAGTAAATTTTTCCAACTAGAAATAAGGGCAAAAGTGAATTAGGTTCACGTCTTACTTCCTCAATGTTATGCAAAAAATGGTTTCTTCCAACAAACTGTACAACTGCTCTGCACTGGGGACATAAAACACTTGAATGCCTCTCTTGAGACCTCCTTAGCCACTCTGAAAAGCATCCATTACTGGAAGATTGAAGAACATAAATGATAGCACATTCTAGCCAAGGATCAAAATTCAAATGGTTTTTCGAACAGCTAAAAGATCGAACCCACTAACCAGAAATTGTGAAGGCAAGGTGCAGCTGTGACAACGTCATGCCAGATATTTAAGCAGATACAGCATTTTGCATCCTCAACATCGAGAGAAATCTAGCAGAACAATAGGCCATGTCAGTAAGCATAAACGGATAATCATGAAGAGAAACAGGTTTGTTAAGAGTTTAATTATTTACCTGCATATATCTGCGAGATTCCTCAGTGGGCATCATTTCGAGTCGGTATTTCACAAAACCTAACAGCATTGAAGCATAATACTATAAGCCACACATTAATACCCATAAAATATGTCAATTCTAATTAAATTCTGAGTTGAAACTTGGGTTGAGATTACATTTCTTAAAATGATGAGAGTCGATATCTTCTTCATCAAACCCTCATTATCCTAATAATCTATAGCTTGTGAGTTAATACAAACATCAAATATGACCAGCAAAACATCTTTCAAATGTCAATACGATTGAGGAACATAAAGGCCGCACACGTGCATGAAATGCTCTACGGCTAGAGTTGGGGTAGGAGGAGGATGGGCATTCTTTTCTTTTTTCTTTGTTCTTTTTTCTTTTCTTCTTTTTTTATTTTTAATTGTTTAAAGAGGATGGGCGTGTATTGTACATAGCCTTCCCTTTATTTCTGGAAGAAAAAAAAAGAGGCTACTTCCACGCTTCAAACCCATGACCTATAGGTCACCAAAGTAGCGACTCTACCATTGCACTAAGGCTAGACTTGAAAAGGAACACCAAAATCAGTATTTAGCTCACAATATTTGTATCTAAGCTGTTAGTACAACACTAACATATAACAAGAGATTAGCAGGTTTAGGCTACAAACTGCTCATGGTGGAGCAGCATAGGGTTAAAGATTTTGATTTCCTTTTTATCTCCCGGAAAACACACCTAAGAGAGTACTACTGCAGGTAATAAAACAGGAAAAATAGACACCAAAGCAGATAACGAAAATTGTATAAGACTAAAATTACAAAAGAGAATCTGATAAGAAATAACACCAACCTTCATCACTGGGGCCCAGAGAAATTTCACTGCCACACTTAATTACAGCAGCATGCTCATCCTGAACCACCGTCTCATCAATAACAATTGCTTTTGAACTAAATTGGAGAAGTTGTAGATAGTCAACACAAATACAACTTTGGTTGAGACAATTGACAGATATAAAAAAAACAAACAAAAACATTTCCTGATAAATCAGTAATATCGTTCATTGACCACCAAGCTGGAGTCAAGAATATGTTCCAAGCGAGTGACTTAACCACATTTGGCTACATGCTATCCCAACCATGACTTTCTCTTCAAATCAAAAGTTTATGGCACCAAAAATCTCTTTGTACTACTTGTATTCCAGTCACTACTATGACGGAGTTTCCTATTTCTTTCATTCCAAACTTAGCTAGAAAATACAAAGAAGCATAGTTCTCCATAATGACTTTTTAGTTTTTACTCTTTGCTGCCTCCACAACCCCAGATCGTGATATTTTCTTCTATTCCTTCCGTTTCAAAAAGATTGGCACTATTTCCTTATTAGTCCGTTTCAAAAAGATTGGCATCTTCCAATATTTCTTTAATAGAAAGCATTTATAGCCACACAAATGCTATGGCAAGTTTAATACCACAAGTTTTAATAGTTTTACAGCCACACAAATGCTATGAATTATTTAAGACTACGTATCTTAAAAGTCCTCCCTTCTTTATTAAAGTTTGTGACAAGTCAAACTAGGACAATCTTTTTAAAACAGAGGGCGTACTGTCTTTGGTGGTACCCGATCAATATATCAATCAGTGAACACACAAGATTCCATAGTTATGAAATAGTTTGCAATGTAACATGGTCAATAAGTATCTTCTCTACTTTCTTTATGCAAACAATAGCAACTCATTACAATTTAACTTCTCTTCTTGAGTTGTGCTCCATCAATATTGCATCCCTCATAGCACATCAAGTGAAAGAACAACCTTCTTTTGAATTTTGGTGTGCCACAGTATCTTTCAGGCCTCCCTCCGATTCCCCATATCCAATAATTCCTGGTAAATATGTACACTGTCATATTCTACCCAGTGCACTCCACAGTAGGCTAGGTCGATCAGATAGAGGATTGATGATCTTTGCCCCTTGTTGCTAAAGGTAGTTGAACCAACAACTCCAAGCCATGTGATCAAGTATTTCTATTCAAGCTGTGTAGGTTACCATGCATAACTATTGAAATATTCAAAATACTCACTCAACCTAAGAAATTGGGATGTCCACATTGAGGAACTGGCACAGTAATTGCATTAGAAGAGAGATTGCAGATCTGGTTAAGTGAAATATTACAACACGTGCAATCTCTCCCCATGAGAAAATGCAACACAAGAATACTTGATTCTATGAGCATCAGTCCCAGAAACTTCAACTAATAAGCTTAGCAAGCATGCTTCAAGAAGTAACTTTAGCAAATTATTAATCTCCGGAGAGAACACTCAAGGATTTTCTAGGCTAAATCCTAAGAACATGTCTGTATGCAAGGTCACGCTGAAGAAAACCCAAAAAAACCAGCATTTGCCTTCTTGCTGATACAAAATAAACTAAAAGACCAATGAGAGAACACTGACATGCATTTCAAGTACATACACGAAAGTTTTTCATTTTTCATTCAGGGCAGGAAATACTGTGCTTATAGCGGCACTTTTCTAGTATTTTTACCTAAGTTGCTCAGACACGGGTGTGGATCTAGAGGACATATCCTTCGAACTGTAACTTCTCGGATTCGGGGATACGGATCCTAGTACGGATACGGGTGCAGGGATCCAGCTAAAATAATTCAAAAATATAAAAATATATCTAAATTATGAGAAATTTTGTGAAATACTTATGTATAGCTTGTAAAGCGTGGATTTATTTTTTATTCTCAAGTTGTAGATAAGAAAAGGCTTGATTTCCTAGATAAAGTATGCTATTTTCTTCAAATTTACCCTAGTTTTGGTTCTGATTTCGGGATTCAAATTGTATCTTGTCTCGAATTTTTTCGTCCGTCGTGGTCAAAGTACCCAAAATTGTTTGAACGGATCCGGTACTGATCCCATATCCATACCATACTAGTGTCGTGTCGACACAGGTGAGGCACCTAAACTACCATATCAGAGCAACTTAGATTTTTACTATAGAATTCGATTTGGGTGGGAGAATGCAAAACAATCTAAAACCAAATAACTCAATGGAAATAATAGTTTAGCTTCTCTATTTATTAGATAAATCCTCAACACATTATCCTAAAGCAACTACTGTCACAGCATGAACAACAAACACTAGCACAAAATGTAGTATTTATAGAACCAGAAATGTTTACCTCTTATTTTGCATCATGGCAGAAACTAGATCCACGTTCCTTGTTATCTTACACCATTCTTGCTTTTCAGAAGAGGAATTACTCACTTCACTGCATATTACGGTCTCCTTCACCCTCAACTCAACTTCTGAATAGCGAGAGTCCACCGGTACTATAATTATAAGGATAAATGCATGTCAATAAGCAATATCTATCAACTCTGACTTCCTTGTACTTCTAAGAAGCCAAAATGATCGAACAAGGGAACAACAAATAGAAATTCAAATAGAGTCTATATTTCTGCAATCACAATTAAGAAATCGAAATCAAGCATCACCAAATATCAATAAGACTCCAGAAATTGAGGTACCTAATTCACCATGTAAATTACAGGATTTTCTGTCTCCTCTATATGGATCCTATCAGTGATTTTATATGTTCATGGGCATTTCACCGAACTATATATCTTGGTCCGACAGACTGTTAACCGGTCATACTCGTCAGCCCGTCCATGACAGAACAAAGCCAAACCACATGGAGTATATATATATATAAATATATATATATATATAAGAACAAGCATATAGCACTTCCAAAATTAAATTATACAAATGCACTATCAGTTGTTATCTCCATATTCTATGTTGTTATCTCCTATTTAGTTTTCTAACTATTTGTCTTGCTATCGCTTGTTATCAGGACTTCCTTCATCTTCTTTAGCCGAGGGTCAAAAGGAAACAGTCTCCCTACCCTTCCATTCCAGGGCAGGGATAAGGATGCGTAGATGCTACCCTCCCCAGATCCCACTTAGTGGGATTATACTGGGTAGTTGTTGTTGTTGTTGTTGCACTATGTCTAAAAATAGGCGTTCCAGGTCAAAACCGATTTGTCTAGATAAATGCTACCTGATATGGAGCAACATGCAATTTGTTAAACAAAATAAAAATGTAATAAGCAAGCACTAACAGAAACATGAAAAAGCATTATCTTTTTGTTACAAAGAATTGTGGGGATTCTCTTCATACCAAAAGAAAGTAGCCAAAAGATGACTGAAATTGCATAATTTACTTATCAACTGGTAAAAGAAAATACTTTTATTTCCCATTTTTTCTAAACAGAACCATCCTTGTGAATCGTAACTGAAATTGAATATAACTTCAGTGTTACAATGCAAGATTGACAATTTTGAACCGAATTCCAAGAAAATACGACAAAGAAATAAACGAATAGGGCTTACTGAGTTTCGCCCAGACTTCATCTTCTGAAAGTTTAGCACTTGAGCTTTCTCCTTTTTCCATTGCTGTTTAATAAGCAACGAGAAAGAATCGAGTTTTTGTAGTTATATATAATACTGTTAGAGGAGAGAAGATTACAGTGGAAGGAAGGCAACATATCGATGTGGACTGCAACCAAGTTGGGACTTTTGGGGTCTTACCCTAACGTTTTGTCACTATTGCCCCATTTGAATTTACATCAAGCTCTTACACTCCTAATCATTATATGTTAAGGTTTGATCTAATTCAGTACTTTAAATATATATTTGAGTCGTTTTAGTCATTTATGTTTATCAAAGTTGAGCATTTTTAATCTTTAAGTTATTATATTTAAAACACATGACAGTTTCATAGAAGTGACTCATGCAAAACACACGACTCTGGAAAAAAAATCAAAGGAATTTGGCGAGAGCCATCTTGGGCTTGAGCCCTGCGCATGGGTTAAAGAATCAATAAATCGAGTACATATTAAAGAAAATTGACACCAGGTGGTAATATATAATAGTAATTGGCAAATTTTTAGCTTGAGATTACTTTTGGCAAAGGCATACCAAAAAAGTTAGAATTGTATAACTAAATCCCAAAAAAATCGACTTCTCATTTATTCTTTCTCCATGTAACCCTCTCTCTGCCTCTCTTTGTCATCTTCCTCTCCCTCTCTTTGTCATCTCCCTCTCCCTCTCCCTCTCCTTTCCAATATTTCTTCAACTGCCTCATATCTCTCTCTCTCTCTCATATGTATTGTTGCTTACAAATTGTATAGGGTAAAATTGGCTTATATTAAATGATCGACTGATAGTGCGACACGTGGAACCAAAGACAGGCGGAAGATGAATCGAGTAACAACCAGCATCGGGAACGACAGCTGCCATTGGTATCGGATGAACCCCGAATGGAGCACAATCAACGTGAGCAGATCGAATGTTTGCCATCGAAAAGCATTTAATGAAGAATATTTTCTGGCATTAAATGGGCAGCCGTTTCAGAGAATATTTGTATTCATAGCATACCGTTACATATTAATCATTGGCCTCTTTATTGTCATTTAAGATGGCTCAATCCGAGGATCTTGTTTTCCTAGGTCCGGATATAAATAGTAGGCTCAACAACCATTGTAGGACACGAAATCTCTGAAAAAACTTATGCTACAGACAATTCCCAAGCTAAAGAATACAACTTTGCTTCTGTTTTATATTGTTATTATTTCTATCCTCGGACGCATTGCTTCCGGAGCCAGACCTGTCATTTCCTCTGATTTTTACGCGAAGTCTTGTCTTTAATATTATTTATTTACCATTTTTAATCAAATCGGTTCACTTGTCTAACCACGTAATAAATTCAGCTATTCCGTTTTACGGGTAAAAAATTTGGCGCCCATCGTGGGGTTTAGACAATTGCATAATTGAGTTGATCCTTGAATCTATCACTAACACGGTTGACTCTTTGGTTCATAGCAACAATTGAAAATGGAAGCTAACGATGTCAACATCGCACATAAATTTGAGGCACACGAAAATCTGCCTCAGCATGAGGATTCAATCAGCGACACCCGCAACGAGAGGGGTGTGGTAGGGCTGCTTATCGGGCGGATTGGGCGGTTATTTACTCTTAACAGTTTGGCTTATCGGTTATCGGCTTTTAAATATATTAATCCGCTAGTCACCCGATAAGATATCGGGCGGATTGGTATCGGTTTACCTCTTATCAGACGGTTATTGGGCGGTTTATCAGCCTAATTCAACCTATGGTTATCAAAGTGTAACTTATAAGTTAACAGAATAGGTGAACTTATCAAAGTGAGATATGTGACTTACTTAAGTATACACTTAAGTATTTGCAACAAGCCAACAAATATTACTTTGTCAAATGACTCAAATCGGCATAAAGTTAGAAACATCAAACATGTAAGAAAAAGCAACAAAAAATAAAAGTGCATAATGGACTTCAGTAAT
>ML260644.1:54692-87961 GCA_005239495.1 Nicotiana undulata | reverse complement strand
GCGCCCCGAACCCCCCCCCCCCCCCCCCCAGATTTGGCGAACAAAATAGGATATGGAATTCCCCCCAAACCTTCATATGCAACTGCAATTTCTGGCTCCAGGTCCGACTAGGGCTCCGGCAAGGCACCCACGAGAATCTGTAGTTGCACGGCAAACCATCCACAACGGGATGCCGACAGTCATCTTCAAATCCAAAGACTACTATGGCATTATGGCGGAAGAGTGCAAATACACAATCGTTGGCAGATTCCTAAAAACAAGACCTCAAATTGATAAGATAAGGTCAAGATTTAGAGAGCAATTCCCCCTTAAAGGAACAATCAAAATTGGGGTCTTCGATAACTTCAACGTGTTTCTTGATTTCACTACTGAGGAAGATTTCAAATCGATATGGTTCAAAAGAGTAATAGAGATTGAAGGAAGGCAAATGTGGCTTCAAAAATGGTCCCCCGACTTCAACCGGGGGAAGACAGCCCTATTGTTCCGGTATGGGTCCTCCTCCCTGGCCTCCCGTACAATATGCATTCATGGCACTATGTGAAGCAAATCCTAAGTTCGATTGGTAATCCACTTACTTTGGATGTGGCGACTAGTGGTAAAACAAGACCAAGCATGGCAAAAGCTAGAGTTGAAATTGACCTTCTTAAGCCAAGATTGAGTCAGTTTGGGTTGGATCAGAGGATGAAAACTGCCCCCTACACGGTTTCATTCAAAAACTGGAGTACGAAGGAGTTCCAAAGTTCTGTAATCACTGTAGGAAATTGGGGCACAATATGATAAACTGCAGAATTTTTGAGAAGAAAACCAATACTCAAGTGAACAGGGCAGCGGACAATGTACAGCAGGGCACACGAGCGATGGAGGGTACTACTGATTTGGTCACTAGTAACAGAATTGAGAAGGGTCAGATACAAGCTCAGGATAAAACAGACGAGTCAAATGGTAAGGAGCTTAATATCAAACAAAAAGAAGCTAAATTCAATAATAATAGGGATAAGAACTTGATCATTGGGTCAGCTCAACTCCAAGACAATACCACCCCTGGTAACAAAGGTGATGGCTTGAATGAAAAGAAAGTAAGGAAAAAAAAGAAGAAGAATAACATAATAATAAAAATGCCAAAAAAGAAAAGAAAAGTTGTTTTCAAACATGCTATTTCCCAGGAAAGCTACAGGAAACAAAGGGCTAAGAATCCTATTTCTAGTCAAAATGATCAGTCTCTCAAAGTTCTTGAAGAACACTTTCAAACGCAAGGCCTTCTCAACAATTCGGATCAACAACAACAACAACTCTCTATGTCAAGGATTGAGAACACAGAAAACAATCAGAAGCAAAAGTCTGAAGAAGTGGTTATGGTTGGAAACATGAACCAATTGGGCACAGACAATATAGAGGACTCTAACAATGAAAATCATGGGAACCAGGAGTTTCCTGTTGCAGACAGCTGTAGCTCGTCGAGCCTCCCATCAGAGATTATTAAACACCCAGAGATTCAACTGGTTGTCGACTTAAATGCTGCCAACCCAAACCCCTCAATGAACCTCAATCAAGAGAAGTCGAACAATGATACTCCTCCATTACACATTTTGTCCAGTAATCACAAAACTTACTAAAGTGTATGCTGAACCATCTGCCCAAAACAGCAATGAATCAAGAGGAAGATCACGCGTCAGAGGAACCAAAATAAGACACAAGGCAATAAAAGACTCTTATCTTACAAGAAGTCAAAAACAAAACACCTCTCCCACAAGTTCTAATGATTAGTTCTAGTTTTTGGAACATTAGAGCAGTGAGAACCAAAAAAGCCATTCAAAGGCTGAAATGAAACACTTATGCAACATTAATAAGGTTCAATTTGTAACTATTTTTGAGCCTTTCATTGATAAAAGGAGAATTAAGGGATATAGAAAATTCCTTGGCTTTCATAACTGTACTTCCAATGAAAATGGCCAAATTTGGTGCTTCTGGAACAACAATGGTACTCATACGGTGATTGCAGAGGATGACCAACATATTACCATTAAATTTGATATCAACAACTATCATCACAGTTTGTACATCACTGCCATATATGCCAAGTGCACGACAGTTGAGAGGAAGGATTTGTGAGATAGTTTGGTGGAGGATAGTCATAGAATTGATGGCCCGTGGTGTATTGGGGGTGACTTTAATGTGATCATGGATCCGGACGAGAAACTAGGGGGGACCCTCACAGAATTCATTGGAGTTTAGATTTCATCAACTGTATGGACTCTTGCGGGGCATCTGATTTAGGTTTCTCTGGCCCGAAGTTTACTTGGAGTAACAACTGGAGTCTTAGTAAAAGAGTTTGGAAAAGGTTGGATAGAATTTTCATCAATGACCTATGGGCTCAACAATTTCAAAATAATTCTGTTAAACACTTAGCGAGAACGGGCTCGGATCACAGGCCTCTTCTCATGAAGTGCTGCAACAGTAACCACACCCATGTCAGTTACTTTAATTTTTGAATTTTTGGGTCAACCAAAAAGAGTTCTTAAACATCGTCCATGAAGTTTGGGAGTCGAACGTTTCTGGTAATGCTATGTGGATTCTTCAATCAAAATTAAAAATGCTTAGTAAATGGTCCAGGGAAGAAATAGGGGACGTCAATGAGCAAGCTACTAAATGGGAAGCTGAGGTTCAATACCTTGATGAGATTGATTCCAATTCCAACTCAGATATCAGTAGAACAGAGGTTAATAGGGCATATGCAGAATACATTTAATGGTTGAGCTAACAGGACTCTTTACTCAGACACAAATCTCAGACCAAATGGTTCGAGGAGGGGATAGTAATTCAAAGTAATTTCACAGTCTCCTCAGAGAAAAGCGAAGAAGACTTCATCTTCACAAAATTAAAAATCACAAGGGCAAATGGATTAGCAAAGAGAGCAGTATTGCTAAGGCGGCTGTCAAACACTTTGAGTCCTTATTCAATCTTCCCAAACCAACCCTCAATCCTGCCCTTTTGACTTGCATTCCCAACTGCATTATAGATGAAGAGAACCAGATGCTTTCTGATATTCCTAATGAAAGTGAAATCAAGGAAGCTATTTTCAGCTTAAGTGCTGATAGTGCTGCGGGTCCAGATGATTACAATGGTACCTTCTTTCACCATTGCTGGGATATCATCAAGCACGACATAGTTGCATTTGTCATGGAGTTCTTCAATAGTAAAAATCTTACTAAATTCTACTCCCATACTTGCCTTGTTTTAATTCCTAAAATTGATGTTCCGACTAATTTTTCTGATTTTAGGCCTATAAATCTGTCGAACTTTACCAACAAAATTGTTTCAAAAATCCTTTCAAAAAGACTAAACCCTTTACTTCCTAAACTAATTTGTGAAAATCAAACGGGTTTTGTGAAAGACAGGATGATTACAGAAAATGTCCTTTTGGCACAAGAAATAATTCAAAAAATTGCAGAAAAAATATTGGGGGAAATATTGTTATCAAACTATATATGGAAAAAGCTTATGATAGAATGTCATGGGTCTTTGTCACATCTATCCTTAGGAAGTTTGGTTTTTCTGAAGTTTGGATTGATTTGATCAATAATCTTATCTCTGACGTCTGGTACTCTATTATTATTAATGGCAATAGAACTGGCTTTTTTACATCTTCTCAGGGATTGAAACAAGGGGATCCTATATCCCTTTCTCTATTCATTCTTGTTGCTGATGTTCTGTCTAGATCTCTGAATAACCTTAGCCATGATTGCAATTTTTATTCCTTCTCTATGCCTTCCAATGGGCCTGTGATTAACCATCTGGCCTATGCCGATGACATAATTATCTTTAGTAGTGGTGACAACACCTCTATTAAGATGATTATGAAAGTTATAAAGGCATATGAGATGAGCTCTGGTCAGCTTGTTAATAGGGATACAAATTTCTTTCTGACTGCCCCTAACACTTGTGCTCTTCGCATTAATAGAATTAGAAATTGTACAGGTTTTTTGGACAGGGACTTCCCTTTTACTTACATTGGTTTCCCACTTTATGTGGGTAGAAAGAAAATTACTTTTTTTGATCATTTGGTCCATAAGGTCATTAAAAAACTCAATGGTTGGCATGGTAAGATGCTCTCTTCTGGTGGTAGGCTTGTTCTAATTAAGAGTGTCCTCCAATCCCTTCATATTTATACTTTCTCATCTATGAATCCTCCCAAAGCCACCTTTCACTTTCTAGAGAAACATTTTGCCAATTTTTTCTGGGGCTCTGAGGGAGATCACAAAAAATATCATTGGAGATCATAGAAAAAATTATGCTTCCCTCTTGATGAGGGAGGTATAGGCATCAACAATATGGAAGATATCAGTGAAGTCCTAGCTATCAAAAGATGGTGGAGATTCAGAACCTCTCCATCCCTATGGGCTAGTTTTCTCAAGCATAAGGACTGTATAAGAGCCCACCCAGTTGCAAAGCAATGGTCCTCTGGAAATTCTCATGCATGGAAACAGTTAACAAAGGTAACAAACATTGCATAACAACATATGATTTGGCAGATTAATGCAGGCAATTCTAGCTTTTGGTGGGACAATTGGACCTGTAAAGTTCCCCTTGCCATCTTGGTCCCTGGTAACCATAAGAGTCCTAAGCTGCTTGTCAAGGAATTCATTCAGAACGGAGAATGGAACATCACCAAGATTCAAGATACCCTTCCTTGCTCGATAGTTCATCACATAAAGGAGATAGATATTGAGAAGCACAATATACCAGACAATGTATATTGGGATCTCTCCCTTGATGGAAGATACTCAAATAAGACCACCGGGAAACTCATCCAGAAAAGCAAACCAAAGGAGCATCTGCTGAGCAAGGTATGACATTCCTCTATTCCTTTTAAAATTTCCTTTATTTTGTGGAGATTATGGTATAGAAAACTACCCTTTGATTATGTTATAATTAACTTTGGAAGAAATATAGTTTGTAGATGTAACTTTTGCGCTAATCCTCAAAATGAATCCATTCAACATGTATTCATGGAAGGAGAAGTCACTAGTTATATTTGGAAACTAATAGGATCTCCATTAGGAATCATACATCACCAAAGGTCAGTTAGATATACCTTTAACAAGTGGTGGCAGGTTAAGGAGAGAAATCCAGTTCACAAGTTGATTCTTCAAATCTCCCCCATCATCATCTGCTGGATAATCTGTAAAGAGAGGTGTGCCTGCAAATATGGCAATCAAAAGAAATTCAACTTAATTAAAATGGAACATCAAATCCTCTGGATCATCGAAGCTGCGGTTGCCAAGTCTTTTCCTGCTTGCAAGCTCTCTATGCCATGGAACAACTTCTGTGACATAGCTCTAAAGTTTCAGCCTATTCCTAAATCTATTGTGGTCAAATGAAATATTCCAGAGGAAGGCTACTTTAAATTGAATACATACGACAGCCTCATTAAGGAAAATGGGAAAGCTGGGATGTGAGGCATTCTTAGGGATGACAAGGGTGACTTAATCATGGCCTTCTCTGTTACAACCCAGGGATGCACTAACAATTATATAGAAGCTCAAGCTGCTTGGTTTGGTTGCAACTGGTGCATTCAAAATGGGTATAAAGGATTCACCTTGGAGCTGGATTCTCTAATCGTGGCTAATATGATCAAAGACAACTCAACAAACAACTATAAAATGAACAAAATTATAGAAAGCACTTCTCAGATGATCCAAGATGCTGAGGGGACTGTGGGGCACTGTTTTAGAGAGGCGAATCAAGTAGCGGACTACCTAGCTAAGCTTGCTACTACTACTACAACAGAGTCGTACTTCTTCACGTTCCAACAACTCCCTAAAGGTGCCAAAGGCCCTTTTCAGTTAGACAATAACCAAATGCCAAGTATTAACCAAATTCGAGAAGTCTAACTTTTTTGTGAGTTAAGCTGTGTTTTGCTTGGGTCTAGGATGTATATATTTCTCCCAACCCCTCTTTTTTGAAGGATAACTGGTTATCCTTTATGTTGTAATTTCAGGGGCAAGGACTTCCTTCTTTTGTACTCCTTTGTTCTAATGAAATATACAACCCCCAGTTGGGGAAAGTTTATTAAAAAAAAAAAAAAAGAACGTTTCACAAGAAAAAAAAAAGTTCAAATGAATTTCTTTTCCTAATTTTAGTATCTTATCGACACTATGCGTCGCAATTGTTTGAATCAGCTAAACCCGCCGATCATATGATACATCCTCTTCTCCTATAAGTTTTAAAATTGACCTTTAACTATATAAAAGTAGAATAGGAATTTTAATCTGTCAAAACTTGAAAATTTTGAAAGATCAATTCAAAAACAAATTAGAAAAAATTACTTAATTGAGACTTCATACATGGTAACAAATACCATGGGTGGACACAATTATTTTAAAATAAATTAAAAAGGAAAAAACAAAAGCAAAAAATAGCAATGCCGACGTGAGATTTGAAATCCCAACTTTACTTGGAGAGATGCACCTACAAATCATTTTTTTTTTGCTTAAACGATGCATTATATTAAAAAAAAAAAACAAAGTCAGTAATTATTACAAAATAGGGATTGGACATAAAGTTACAGTTCCTTGTGGGTCTAGGTGAAACTGCAGTAAAGTAAAGGGCATGGGTAAATCAAAAACAACATCATGCTGGTGATGTGTAGCTACTCTATCCTTTCCAGCTTTTTTGCTAAAGCGTCAGCCACAGTGTTGGCCTCCCTGTAGATGTGTCATAGATCAGTCACATGGAGCTGGGCCATCAGGGTCCTGCAATCAGTGAGAAGATGTAAGTGATTCATGTTCGTAGCAGCAATCATTTGAAGCAATACCTGGGAGTCAGTTTCGATGACTAGCGGTGTGAAGTGGGGTAATATAGCAAATTGCACGCTAGTATGTAATGCATGGAGCTCTTCTTGAATAGTATTTGTGGAGGATATTGGTTTGGAGTATCCATGCATCCAAGTTCCCATGTGATCTCTGAAAACTCCTCCGAGTCTTCCATGTTTTGTGATGGGATCAAATGCACCATCGATGTTTAATTTGTAGAAACCTTGTGATGGTGCACTCTAGTGCACATGTATGATTTGGTGGGGTAATGGTTTAGGTGGTGTAGTCGCAAGTTAAAGATATTCAAGGGTGTGGAAGGAGATTTGGTTGTAGGGAACGGGTTTGGTATCATGATTAAAGGAGTTATGGTTACGGGTGAGCAAGATATGCCAAAGGATAAAGGGAATAATGGTGGAGGGAGGTATGTTTGCACTGGTATTAGGTATAAGGGAAGGATGGTAGGTGCATTGTTGTTGGAGCCAAAAGAGAGGATCATGTAACGATGGCATGATTTGGAAGTGATTCCAAGTGTTGGCTGCCAACGGGCAGTAGAGGAAGATATGAGAAAGATCTTCAGTAGGATAGTGGCAGAAGGAGAAATTGACATCCAATCGTATATTATGATTGTGAAGAAGAGCGTTGGTAGGTAATTTACAGTGGGTAAGTAACCATAGGATATATTTGATTTTATTCGGGGCAGCTACTTTCCATATCCAGTAGTGTGGGTAGGGGTGCGATTGATGAGGGTTGTAATGGAGAAATAGTTGGTAGGCAGTGGATGTACTGAAGTTGCCATTGGATGTGGGATACCAGTAGGGTGTGTCTCTGGCATTAGGGTAAGGGGATAAGTAAGTGTATTGGATAAGTTGAATGATATCTAGTGGTAGTTCAAATGAAATATTATTTGGAGTCCAGTTTTGGCGGTGAAGAAAATGGTAGAGAAAGTGGATTCATGTTGCTGCAGAGGGCCATGTATTAGTGATCTGGGTGAAAGGTGAAGGGAGATCCATTTTTCTTGCCAGAGTAGTATATGTTGACCATTGGATATATTCCATGTAGTCCCATGTTGACATTAGGATATTTCCTTTGTGAATGCTTTTTCAAATGTATGAATCATTCGTAGTAGCAGACATATTTCTTTCAATGATCGCCCTAATGGAGTGGTATTTACCCCTAAGAGTAGTTGACCAAAGAGTTGTAGGTTGTTGATAGAATCTCCATGCAAGGCTCGAAAGTAGTGCGATGTTTTTAGGTATGTTTTGGGGATACCCAATCCGCCAAATTTCTTTGGGGATGTGACGGTATCCCGGTTAAGGAGATGTAGTTTGTGTTTGTTTTGAGTGGAACCCCATAGGAATTTACGTTGAATACGGTCAATGTAGGTTTGTGTCTTGCATGTAAGGATATTTGGTTGCATGACATGTGTTGGGATAGAGTTGAGCATCGATTGAATCAAGGTAATTCAGCCAACTAGAATTAAAAAATTTGTCTTCCAGCCTTGCAGTCTATAGTTCATAGAGTCAATAATGAATTGGTAATCTTGTGACATAGGGTTGAGTGACGTGATAGGGAATCCTAAGTGTTTTCCAAAGGCAGATGCTATATGCATATTAAGTATAGTGGCTAAATGATGTTGGTGTACGAAGGGAACATTTTTGGAAAATATTAGTTTGGATTTTTGGACGTTGATGTGTTGTCCAAATTGTGCACTAAAGTGATTGAATATTTGGATGATAGTAGAGGCATTCTTGACGTCTGTCTTAGCAGAAAGCACTAGGTCATCATCAAAATGCACGTGTGAGATTTTTGGTCCCACACGTCTTAATTTAACAAAGTCCCAATCGTGGTTGGAGATTGCGTTGTCAGTTAGTTATGGTAGGGTGTTCATGCAGATGATAAATAAATATGGAGAAAACGGATCTCCTTGCCTAATCCCCTGGGTGGTTGAAATGAGGGGGTAGGTTGACCGTTGACTAGTATGGAGATGGATGAAGTGGTTACACAAGATATAATGAGAGCAATGAGTGTTGGTGGTATATTGAGTGTTTGTAGGGAATATCGAATAAATGACCGTTCAAGACGGTCTAAAGCTTTTTCAAGATCGATTTTCAACATCATAGAGCCCGTCCTATTGTTCGGTGAAAGAAGTGTAAAGCTTCTTGGACAATGATGGCAATGTCAACGGCTCTTCGACCAGGTACAAAGCTGCATTGAGTGGGGTTTATAAGAGTAGGGAGGTATGGTCATAGGCGGTTGACAATGATTTTTGTGACTATTTTATAAATGGTATTACAAAGGTTTATGGGCCGATATTGAGAGATAGAGTTTGGGTGTTTGACCTTGGGGATTAATGTGATGAGGGTGTGGTTGATTTGTGGGTCAATGGCACTATTGTTAAAATTGTCCATGCATAGGAGCGTTATAGCAGAACATGTAGCGTGCCAATATTTCTGAAATAATATGGGTTGATAGTTATCCGGCCCAGGTTTTTTTAAGGGTTTAAAGGATTATATAGTGGCAAAGACCTCGGCAGTAGTGAGTGGGCGTGTGAGGAGGGATAGTTGAGTATTGGACAAACAGTTAAGATTAGTGGTAGCAGAGTAAATGGTGGAAAAGGAAAGATTTGTGGTGTATAGATTGGAAAAGTGATTTGTAACCGTTGTACTAATGTGTTGGGGGTCAAAGTCTAATTGCTAACGGAGTTGTGTAAGCCAAGCATCCGGTTTTGCCTCAGTCTATAAATGGTTGATAGGTAAAAAAATTGGGTGTTGACATCACCATATTTTAGCCACTGGACACAGGATTTTAGTTTCCAATAATCCTCCTCGTATTTTAATAGTTGGTTAAGCTCCGTTATTAGTTGATTTTCTAAGTTAGAATGAAAGTTATTTTTTCGAAGTGGATCCATATTTTGAATACCCTGTAGGCGTGCAAGGGTCACCTTTTTTTTTTTTTGTAGAAGATGTTCCCATAAGTATTATAGTTCCATTTTTTAGTTGTAAGATGAAATTTTCGAGTGCATTCTGATAATCGTAATGGTCGTGCCAATTGGCCAGCACAATAGGAGTGAAAGTAGGGTGCTTGAGCCAAATGGTTTCAAATCTAAATAAAGAACTTGGTTTAGGGATAATCTTAACTAGATTTAAGAGAAACGAGCAGTGATATGAATGGGTACGATGTAGGTGTATGACACTAGAGTCTTCAAATAAATTTAACCATTCAGGGATAGCAAAAAAGTGATCAAGTCGTTCAATAATAAGGTGATGGCGTATTTTGCGTTGGTTAGACCAATTAAAACGAGTGCCAACAAAACCTAAGTCTATCATATTAATATTATGCAGACAATTATTAAAGGAGGCAGATCTAGCAGTATTAATGGGATTTCCTCCAAACTTGTCGGAGGATGATGTGACTTAATTAAATCCACCAGAGAGTAACCAGTGTGGGTGATGAGTATTAGAAAACAAGTCTAAGGTTTCCCAAAGTAGTTTGCTAAGATGTACGTGCATAAATAAGTGTAAGTAACCTAGTTGGGGAGGAAGGACTAACCTGCACAGACACATGGATCTCATGGGCAGTGACAGTGATGGGGTCAACCAATTTATCATTGGCGCGCCATAGGATAGTCATTCCACTAGAAAGGCCTTGAGAAGGTGCTTGTATGAGGTCAGTGAAGCTGAAAGCATCCAAGAGAGGAGTGTGGTCTTCCATTTTTGTCTTCGTTAGACATAAGATAGTTGGGTTATTCCAATTGAGTAAGAAGCGAAGGTTAAGTTGGAATTCTGGGCCATTGTCCCCTATGCAGTTCCATAGCATGATCGACATTTGATTATTTTTGGGCGGGGATGAGCTCCCAGCCGGATCAAGTGACATCAGTAGATTCATATTGGGAGAAGATGGATCCTCCTGATCGTGTTGTTCTGGATTCTCCTGTAACTGGTTGTCTCTCAGTGTGGGCATCATGATGCTGCCATATTTCTGGACCACAGAGAAGGGGTCTAGTCGGATAGTCAAGAAGGCCTGTATCAATTTCATAGGAAGAAAGATGAGGAACTTTCTTTTGATATTTTCATGCATGGAAAAACACAAGTAGTTGTTCAGAGTGAGAGTCTCCATGAACGTCTATGGGGTGTTTGTCGGATCCTTCTCTGGGGGTGGTGGTATTGCATACATCGGCGGCAGGGACAAAGGTAGGCTCAGCGGAGATGGTTGTGAGAGGGGTTGCGGTTTCTCCTGCTGCATGTGTTGTTGAAGAGGTTCCTGGGGTTGCACTTCTAAGTGCTGGTTGTTGAAGTAGTTGGGTGGTCGGTGTATAGGAATTGTGGGGTTCTGATTCTGATTCTGAGTGTACCAATCCTGAACGTTCATGAGATTGTTGTGAAGCTCGAAGGCTGGGATATCTTGGAGAGTTATCAGGTGCATGGCGTTGTCGATTTGTAGTGGTTGTTTGAGGCCCTCCTGAAGGAGGTTTTCCAGTGTGGTGTTGTTGTCCAGTATCGTAGTTACCTGTTGAAGGAGCAGCGGGTCATTCCATGGAGTGTGTAGAAGAGAGGCATCGTGGGGCTATGGCAGTAGCGGCATGTTGGGTTGAGGATAGTAATTGAAGTGGTGGAGATGTCATGTGGTAAGGGATCAGGATTTGAGGATACGGTGGTTATGGTTGTGGTTGAATTTGGTAGTTGTAGATTTGGATGTTGTGATGAATCTCTTGGTGTGGGGATGGTGGTGGCGGCGTGGTGGTGTGTGTCGATACATGGTGGGAAGTGATGGTGTATTCAACTGGTAATCCTTGTGATGGTGAAGTGTGAGGAGTGAGTGAAGGAGCAGGAGTATGCTTTATAAGCATGTCATGTTCCAAATTGTTTTGCAAAATATGTGAGTGATGATGAGATTCTTGGTTAGTAGGAGAAGCATTCAGAGCCGTAATTAGGAATGGGGATGGAGTAAGGCTAGTGGGGGGTGATGGTGTTTGTGGGTGGATGAGGTGTCCAGTTGTGGTGGATTCTGTGGTATTGGAGATTGAGGAAATGTTTCCATGGAAGTAGTGGTGGCAGGGATAGAAGGAGAAGTAGTCTGCATGGGGTTAACGTGTGTAGGGGTGGTAGACCTAATGCCTTGAAAGTTGGTGTTCAATGAGAGTTCTGGGGGAAGGGGCTTCTTAGGGAGTGGTAAGGATTGTTTAGACATGGGTAAATTAATATTGCGTGAAGGTAATTTAGGTGGTTTAGGCTTAGTAGTGGATAAATAAGTAGAAGTAGCCGGTGAATTTAAAAGTAATTGAATGTAAATTTGGATTAGGGTAATGAGGGGATATAATGGATATTTGGGTTGGCAGGTGGTTTGTGTCAGAATTGTCTGGCAGCTTCATATGATGTTGTTTTAGGTTGTTGATTATGGTGGGGCCCATAGGAGGGAGAGTAAATAGATTAGAGTTAGGAAAAGGGGGATCGAATTTTGTAGTTAAATTGGAAGGTGTACTTTTTGGCCCGGGCATTGCAGGGTCCAATGGATAATTTGTTGGTAGGCTTCGTGATCTACGGTGAATTTTAGGGTAAATGGCTGTTTTCTAAGGGCTGGCATCAGGTTGTTGCTCTTGTGACATAGTATATTAAGTGGAGACGATGAGGAAGTAGAGGCGTTAGAGTTGGGATTTGTTGGGCATATAGTTTGTGTGTGTCCAAGGCAGCCACATAGTTTACATAAGGGGGTGGTGTCTTCATAGAAGATTTGTTGTTGATGTGTTCCGATGAGAACTTCTGTGGATAAAGATTTACCTAGTGGTGCAAGAACACAGAATTGTTCATAACAATCACGTGTGGTGTGGATAGTGCTTTTTTCAATTTTAATTAGAGTACCAATCAGCTTACCAATTTGATGTAGGATTTGTCGGTCGCACTATTCGATTGGAAATTCCTGTAGTCGAATCCAAATCATAAATAAATTAATGAATAGGTGTGTTGGTGGGGTTGAATCTGGGTTCCCATTGACGTATTGTGAGGTATTGCGAGCCGATAAACCAAGGACCTTGAAGCATAATGTTATTGTACATATCAGTGCAGTTGCGTTTTATGAGGTAGTAGTCATAGTCAAGATCTATCATTTGAAGTGGTTCATTTGGGTTCCAAAGTTGGGTTAGTTTAGTTCTTAAGTAGTGATATGGCACCTTTTTCCCCAGCAGTTTAATGACCACTGCATGTTGCCAAGGACGGTAAAGATGTGTTTTATTGGATGTGGTGATAGGAATAAAGTATGGGTGTTGTTTTGGATTTCTTTGTTCTGGGTCCAGACTCAGTTTAGTAAGGAAATCAGTGTCAAGGCTCATAAAAGGGTTATTTTCTTTTCCTAATAACGTGTCTCGAAATATAGTTGATTTTTTGGATTGTTCATTGATAGTTAATGGTTTTGGTTTATCTGTATTACGGTTTAGTTGATCAATTTCTTGGTCGGTGAGTTTGGTGTCTGGGTATAGAGATATGCTGAATTAAGTGGTGGATGAATATGATTGGTAGGAAGGGACTGTTATGGCGGTAGTCTCTCTCTAATGTTTTAGAGAGAAGGAGGAGATTATAGTCTTGAGATATTAGTGTGTTACACTTACAAATTATTGTATCATAATATTCTCTGAGCTAGGATGCACAAATGTATATTTAAGTAATTTTGGACATATATACGCACTATCATAATTCCCTCTGTTCACTTGTTTACTCGTCCACAATTGAATTTACGTGCATCTTAAAAAAAAAAATTATAGTATGTATTTCACCGTATAACTCTTAATGATGTTAAATAGTCTCAATAATTGATACAGTGTCCCAAGTATGGTTGTTGAAAATAATTATCTTTCTCTTGATTTGCTAAAATTTACAAATAAAAATAAAAATTTATTTTTAGCATAGTGGACAAGTAAAAGTGAACGGAGAAAGTATAATATAAGAAAAGCAGTATGGCTTCACGTAAATCGACAACAAGGAAATTGGCTTTCATGGTCATTAAAATGTTGAACTTAAGAAAGTGTTTAAATCTCTTAAGTATAAAAGAGAGATCTGCTATGTATTAAAAAGAAATAGGGTCATACAACTAAAAATAAGTTTGTAAAGAACATCAACAACCCTTCACATGAGTACGCCCAACTCAAAGTCGTCATGTTGCCTCCATCAGGACGCTATAGAGACTTCACCTGAGCCTCCAGCCCTCCACCGCAGCGCAATAATGTAAGCGCGTTTCGGTGGTTATGTGTGCACCATAATGGTTTTTCCTCCTTTTTCTTTGTTCTTTGCTTGCTCCAACAAATATATCTCTTGTCCCCAGAAAATTTTCCATGTCAGAACATACTGCATCTATTTAGAGTAATAATATTAACATGCTCTGTGGTCAGACTGTTATATTCAAACTTCACTTCCTTACGTTTTAAAAATAGCATTTGCATAATAATTATAAATCAAGTGTATTGCAAGTCAACTTTTATAGATAAAAATATTTAGAAATGTTCTTAGCGTTTTCTTGAGTTCCTTTTTTTTCCGTCATGCTCTTATTTATGAATTTTCTTTGGAAATGCTCTTAGCCTTTTCTTTCCTCTCAAAGACTTAATATAATTATCGAAGTTGATAACACAATAAGAAATGAAAGTGAACGGAAAAGAACAAGTGAAGGCAAGATATTCCTTCAAAAATTAATTAGCTACGTTATGTCTTCATGTGGTTGGAGGGTCTGTTAATATTCCCCTCTTTAGACGATTTCTGAATAGCCGGACTTCTTTGAATTATATAAATACAATGGATGTAACGACCCGACTGGACATTTTGAGCAATTGCATCTGATTCAGCAGTTTGAGGTCACGAATAGCTTCACATAGTGTATTATTACTTCTATGCATCATCGGCTCGGGTTTTTGAGAGGTTCGGAAAGGATTTTAGGGAGTAACTCTCATTTGAGAAGCCCGAAGTCGAAAGAATTGACCAATGTTTGACTTTTGAGTATTTGACCTCGGATATGAATTTCGATAGACCCAGATATTGATTTTGGACTTAGACGTGCGTCCGGATTTAGATTTGGAGATCCGTAGGGTAATTTGAAGTGTTTAGGCAAAAATTGGAAAGTTAAAGTTTTGGAAGATTGAGAGGTTTGACTGATAGTTGACTTTTGTGATATGGGGATCAGAATGCAATTTCGAGAGATTGACTAGCTTCGTTATGTCATTTGGGACTTGCATGCAAAATAAATGATGAAATGTGATTGTCTGGTGGTAGCGGGTTGCACGCCGCAACAAGGAGTAATAAGGGTGGACAGGTGGGATCGGGTTGCATGCCGCAACAGGAGAAATAAAGGTGATATATATATAGGGAGGAACAATAAGGGTGGACAGGTGGGATCGGGTTGCATGCCGCAACAGGAGAAATAAAGGTGATATATATATAGGGAGGAACAATAAGGGTGGACAGGTGGGATCAGGTTGCACGCCGCAACAAGGAGCAATAAGGGAGAATATTCATGTTTTTCTAGTTATAAAATAAAGACTGGAATACTCGCGATTTTATTGTTATTATTTAATATTCTGCTCTTACAGTTATTTTAAATTAAAAATTGGGAAATTTCGTAAGGATTGGTTATAGCTGAGATCTGGAAAAGTTAGTTGAGTTATTTTATTTATTGTTGCAAGTTATTGTTTAATTAGTTCAGTATTCCCTTCTTGTTTTATTGTACACTGCTTACAAGTGATATTATAAATGTCCCGTCGTAGCCTCTTCACTACTTCATCGAGGTTAGGTTCGACACTTACCAATTTATGGGTTCGGTTGTACTGATATTGCACTCTGCACTTCTTGTGCAAATCCAGGTTTCGGCCAGAGCTGAGTTTCGAGTAGTAGATGAGCATTCGCACGGAGACACGAGGTAGATCTGCTAGCGTCCGCAGATTCCTGGAGTCTTTTCCACACTATTAAATTACTGTTTTATTTCATTCAAAACAGACATATGATTTCTTTCAACTAAATACTTGTAGTATTCTTTAGTAGTTCGTGAATTGTGACTCCAGACCCTGGGTAGCTAAATATTATAATTAGCTTCGAGTTTCGTTTTATTATGTCTCGCACTATTCGGCATTCGTTTGTTTGATAAATTTAGACCTAATATTGTATTTTAATTGTTTTAAATATTGAATCCCTCTAACATTGGCTTGCCTAGCAAGTGTGGTGTTAGGCTCCATCACGATCCCGAGGATTGGGAATTTGATTTCATTCCGGATTTCTTTGGTATGTTCCGGCATGAGTTTTGGCAGTTGGAGTATTTGAGAGTTCATAAGTTTGATTTGTGCTGCAATTCGTAGTTTCGACGTTGTTTGATGTGATTTGAGACCTCGATCGAGTCCGTGTTATGTCATGGAACTTGCAGGCATGTTTCGACATGGTCTCGGGGGCCTCGGGCGTGTTTCAGATGGGTTACGGGCCATTTCTCCACGAAGTTGGATTGTTGTTTTGTTGGTACCTGGTTTTCTTAATCGTGTTCGCATCAATTCCTTCGCGTTCGCATAGTGTAATTTTGGAGGTAGGAATAATTGTTTTCGCGTACACACACTACCGTTTGCGATCCCGTAGGCGTGCATTTCCCTTCAATGCGTTCGCATTTAACCGTCTGCGTTTGCGTAGCACAACCCCAGTTGGTCCCTTTTCGCGATTGCACTCTCTTTCGCGATCGCATAGAGCATTCCTTGGGCATTAGAATTTTCCCTCTTCGCAAATTTCTGCAATCGCGATGTACAAACACCTGGGCAGGATATAAAAGTCCTCAATTCGAGGGTTAGCCATTTTTATTATTTTTGGAGTTTTAGTGCTCGATTTTGAGCGATTCTTTATGGGATTTTCAAGCAAATCATTGGGGTAAGTGTTCTTCACCCGAAATTTATTGTATTTCATGATTCTATCTTTATTTTTATCTTATAATTAGTGATGTGAGTTGAGGAGAAATGGGAAGTTTTGAAGAAATCTTTCAAAATGTAAAACGATGATTTGAAGGACGAATTGATGTCGGAAATTTATATTTTTGGTATGGTTGAACTCGTATCAGAATGAGTGTTCGGGTTTTACAAATTTTATCGGGTTCCGAGGTGCGGGCCTGGGAGGTTGACTTTTATTGACTTTTTGCAAATTGTATAAGGATCATAGCTTTGTTAATTGAAATTATTTTCTCTTGCATTGTTTGATGTATTTAAGTCGTCTTTGGATAGATTTAGTTGGCCGAATTAAGGTAAATGTCTTGTCTAACTTTGTGGGGGAGGGGGGGGGGAACTTCCCCTTAGGAATTGAGTTAATTGTGCTATCTTGTTATGTGAAAGGCGTGTACGCAAGGTGATGAGTGGGTACACGGTCTATATATAGTATTGGCCGGTTAGATTGTCTAGTCTCTTCCCATGCCTTTGATTAAATTGTCATAACTTGTGATATCTCGTTGTTAGGGTACTGTTACATGCTCTATTTGTCGTTGTTAGCCCTTATTGTACCTCTTATGCGTTATTTGGCCATTATATACCTTAGTTGGAGTTATTGCCTTCCTTATTGTCTTGTTACCTCTTAATTGTTTAGTTCTTCTATGACTTTGTGTGTATCTATTACATGTCCAAATTGTTGTGATTGCATACTTAGGTATCACGTGCCTTACATGTCTTGTCATTTTTGTAAAGGTTGACTTACTCCTTTGATTTTTACGTGGTTCCTTGTTGTCATATACTCTTACCCTTGATTGTTGAAATTCTTGTAAATCGAGTTATTGAATTGTTGTTGTTGATTTAAATTTTGTACGGGGGATCAGGTTACATGCCGTAACAGGTGAAATAAGGGAGATGGTGAAATAAGGGAGGATATTTAATTGGTTGACTAGTCGTCGCGATCGTAGTGGGGTCACGGGGTGGATGTTGATTTGAGGATAGTTGGTGGTATTAGAGACTATGTGGTTCGTAGGGGATTTCTACCATGTGGAAGGTGCATATTATCATTCAAGGCACTAGAGGAAGCGAGTTTGACTGTCGTGAGGATGGACAAGCGCTTAGTAGATGACTTGGGCGTACGGTGTTTCTGCGTCATTAATGGATCTACATTTCAGTATCAAAGGGGGTCAGAGAAACAACCTCAGATCCACAAAAGGTCTATTCAGCGTGGGCCTCTCGGTTGGGAATTATGGAGTGATTAAGAAGAAATACGGTGGTTTATGAGCTTCTGGTCTACGTGGTTCGTACTAGTATTTTCTGCATCGAGCTTTGGTTGGGGTCGTTATGTATCAGAAGAAGTGTTACCCCAGAGAAAAGTCGAGGAGTATCCGCAGAAATGGGTCAGCTCTGTGGTGTTGGGTCAGCATAACAATGGAAGTAATTGATCCTTTTTGGATGGAAATTCTCTACCGGCATTTGTGGTAGTACTCTTAGGTAGGACAATTTGTGTGACTCAGTTGAGCTGGGGAGATACGGTCCAGATGGCTTAGTTGCGTGTGTAAGGGTCTCGGAAAGTTCTCAATGGTGTCGGCCATGGTTTTAGTCGGTTGTCTGCTACGGGCATAAGGAATATGTTGTACATTACAGTCTTCTCCTGGATGGATATCAGAAGTTAACAGAATGCTTGCATTATTGGATATCATATGTGAAGAGCGTGCATTTCAGGAAGGCACCTTGTGTTTTGGTTTGTGGACGCTTGGCTAGTGGTATGGTGATTACTGGGTTTTGAAGATTCTGAGGTTCAGGTTTTGTTAACGGCCCAGAAAATCTATATGGGTGTTTTCATAAGATGATGAGGTGTGAGTGATGTGTCAACCATTTGAGTGGCGTAGTTGGGATCGGGTATGGAAATTCTGGTACTCATGAGGTTTTGGGGATAGAAGTCCTTAAATGCGAACTATTTCTTATTTGCGAATTGTGAAGAAATGTGAGAATGAGATAAATGATGGCATAAATTCTCGATAGGTTTTTATGGACTTTTGGAAGGATATTTACCTGTTTTTGGAATGATCAGGATTTGGTTTGGGGGGTATTTCAAATCCCAATGGGAATGTGTATTTTTTATCAAATCAGTTTTGGGTATTCTTGTGAGACTGTTATCACGGTAATGTTACTAGACAGATGGGATATTATTTTTGCCCCTGGACTATGTTATGTACCTCTCTCTTATGCGATGATGGGATGTGAGGTTCTATGATTATTCTCCACGCATGTTGTAATTCCATTCAAGCCTTACGGAGATGTGGGCAAGATGGCCATCGTGATGTTGATTTGCTCATTGCGCCTTAGTTGTGCTTGTTTTCCTCCATGTTGTACTATTTCTATTCATTTTCACAGTTATACTTGTTCACTCTATTGTGTTTGATATCAGCATTCATGTGATCAGTGAACCCGAGCACTTTGGCTCGATAAGTATCCTTATGTGGATTGTTGTGGGACTGGGCTGCACGCAGTGGATGTTATGTGGGATATTGTCTCCTTTTGTTTATATGGTATTTTGTTTTCCCTCTGTGGGATGAGTTAATGAAACTGTACTTTTGTTGTTATATCTGTTGCACTTGTTAGTTAATCCTCGTACATTTCATTCCCTCTATTTTGATGCATGCCTGGGTTATTGCATGTTTGGTGTATAAATAAAAACTCCTGAACATCCTAATTAGCATTTGACACGGATATTATATACCGAGTA
The DNA here is from genome assembly GCA_005239495.1 of Nicotiana undulata. Taxonomy (NCBI): domain Eukaryota; kingdom Viridiplantae; phylum Streptophyta; class Magnoliopsida; order Solanales; family Solanaceae; genus Nicotiana; species Nicotiana undulata. The sequence continues at coordinate 68,484 of ML260644.1, read as the reverse complement.
GCACATGGATTTTGCTGTGCGGAGTGAGATGGAAAAATGTGGGCACAAGATGCCATGTGTGTTAAAGGTTTGGAAGTTGTGATTTATGATATGAGATTACGAGAATGAGATTGTTGAAATTGTGTATTAGAATAATTTAATTGGTTAAGTTGACATCGTTTTCCCTACTTGAGCACATTTACACTACATTTGTACCCCGACTATGTGGTTCCTTAATTACTTGGTTATTTCTCGTTTCCATTTGTGTTTCCCTTATCGTTACTACTGCTTGTAATCTGATTTTTGTCTGCGATTGGCATTACTTTGATATTCCTTCCTTGTTAGCTTTATGTTATATCATGCACATGTTTACATATTCGGTAGGTATCTTGACCTGGCCCCGTCACTACTCTACCAAGATTAGGCTTGATACTTAATGGATACCACTGTGGTGTACTCATGCTACGCTTCTGCACAATTTTGTGCAGAACCAGCTACTTCGGATCGAGCTGGTTTTGAGATTTATGCTTGTGAGGCTGGAGACTTCAAGGTACACCTGCTGGACATTCGCAGGCTCCTACGTCACCTTCTGTTGTATTTATTTGCATTGTTTCCTATTAATCTGGAACAGTGATGTATTTGTTATGTATAAATACTCCTAGAAAGGCTTATGACTTGTACTACCGATTTTGAGATATTGTATTATGTTGAGAATATCGGTTTATTTAGTAATTTCTGGTTCATGTTTAATAGTTGTTTAGTAGAACCTGTTATCATTTAAAATATGTAAAACTTACCTAGTTTTAGAGACTAGGTGCCATGATGACTCCTTCGCAGGAATTTTGGATCGTGACGATCCAAGTAAAAGAAAATAGGCCAAAAATAAAAAGGCACAAAAAGTTTAGTAGTTGTGACGACAGCAACTTATTGCAACATATTTGGTTCCTAAAAGAGGAACCAAATAATATATTTAGACCGTACGACCGAAAACTAACACTAACACAATCGGTTCCTAAATGAGGAAGCAGAAAGATGGAGAAGAAGCAACGAAATTGAAACTAAGTGGATTATATTTCTAAAACAAACTTAAAAGAAAAAACTGTTCATGATTTACTTTAACATTTTAAAAAATTTATTAAAAGGTAATTGCAAAAAGAAAAAAAAACAGAATTTTTCTGGAAAATTTTTCTCTACTTACCTATTAAAAACTGTCAATATCAATAAATATAAATTAAACTCTCTTCAATTGATTTAACTTATAATTATTGTCAGTATCACAAAAGTTTTACATTATCAATACATTTACCTGCTTCCAGTTCCACGCCACTACTATTGTACTATTACTATACCAAACAAGACAAATGGTCAATACCAACCTCTCTTCGACACAACAACCACGCATTAAACAAACGGAAAAGGCCGTGTACGTCTATAAGTAGAATATGGTAATGAATGAAAAACACGTATAGAAATTAAAGGAAGTCAACTACCCAACAAGCAAGAACTTTCCAGCTTATTTTTCCTTCTCTCTTCTCCCTGCAGCTTCATAGAAACCCAAGAATTTATCAACTCGACAAATCGTAGAACAGCCCGAGAAACATCTTCACCATTTGAACATCATCACTTCGACGACTACACGTTTATACCTGACTCTTGACAAAAGAAAACGTCTTCAACTGGCCGTAATTTTCAGCATATATATAAATGGCGGGGAATGTCATCGGAGGTGCAGCTCTCGGACAAGCATTCAGAATGTTATCCGAATCAATCTCACAAGTTGGCCAAACTTCCATCTGTTTCGATTCCAATTTTCGACGATTAAATTCGATCCTACTGTCAATTAAGCCTGTGCTTGAAGATATAGAGAGACTGAACAAAGCCTTGGAAGGTAGAGAATCGGAGATTGAGATATTAAAGAAGCGATTGGAGGAAGGGGAGAAGCTTGTTCGTAAATGCTCGAAAATCAAACGTTACAATCTGTGTAAAAGGTGGTATTATTCTAAAAAGTTGGCACATCTTGAAAACTCCACAATGAAGTTTTTTTCGGTTCATGGCTTAATACAAACATGCAGAGATCGGAAACAAATACTTGTTGCACTCAAAGAAGAAGGCGAGAAGTTGGACGAAATTTACTCAATTTTGAAGAATATGAAGCTTGATAAAAGCCGACTGATCTCTTCCAACTAAACTGCATATTATCTCGCATCACTAGCTAGCATGTTTCTTTATATATATATATCCTACTCTTCTACATGGTCATGACTCACGGTTCTCAGAAGATTAGTTTTCACTTATGTCAAACTACGATTTTTGCTTCACGTATACAATCTCACACTTCATAAAAATTTAAATAAAAAAAAAAGAGATGTAGTCATACATAAATAATGCAATTTTTTTTCTACAACTGGGGTTTCAGATTCATCAATCGATAATGTAAAAAAATGCTTACAATCTAGTCATTTATATTTTAAAAGCTTCTTGCTTCTTGCTAGAAAGTTTCTGTTGGAAAAATAATATTACTTACCCTAAAATTCCAGTAACGATTAAATTTATATTATGATTTTAAGGATACGTGGTCTAATCCAATACCAATTGATAAACAATGAACTAAATGAGTAAATTGAACAGTAAAATAAATCAAATCAGAGTACTAGCAGTGTTTCGATCTCGATTCGAGATGGTCTCGAGGTTGGATAATAAGAATATTGAAGAACAATAATGAACAGTAACGAACAATAATGGATAGTAAGTGAAATAGAAAGCAGCGTGTATATTCTTTATCAGTGAATGATGATGATACAAATGAATGGGGGTCCCTCTTTATATAGTAGAGGAATACTAAATAAGGTACAATTCTAATAACGGAAATAAATCTCATGATTGGCGTCAATTACAGCTTTATTCGATCTGTTCCGGGATTTTCACTGAGATCTTCAGTCGGTTTCTAATATCTCGCCATTCCGTTGTCACACCCCACTCGAGGTTAGATATGCTCTATCTCGATCTTCAGCGAACACCTCGATTTCCATGTTAAATATTCTATCTTCGAACTCGGGCTTGGTCCGTTACAAGCTTACCTTCGAGGCAACCCCTATGTCTATGAAATCAGGTATGCCCGATTTCGACCGCATACAGATAGTCTCCGCATTTCTTAGAGTAAAATATTAAGAAACGATTTCATCCTTGATTTACTGAAACCTCGATCATGACGTCCTCCTCATGACGTAAGCGAAGGATGTGACCGAAATGTCTCGTCGGTACAGTTTCCCAAATTATTAATGTCTGTCAGTTAGCGGTCGGCCACTAGCACCACCGAATCGTCGACGTGAGTCTATAAATACACACTCCTTTATTGAATCAAACTTTACTTTTGCTCTTAATCAAACCTCTAGGCATTCTAACTCTCTCTATCTCCTCTTTTTCGCTGACTGTCGAGTCACCATTGTTATCACCAGAACCACCAGTTTTTCATCTTCCTTCGCCCTTCTTTACTTACATCAATGGCGAAAACCTCAATGACCGTACCGCAGAATGAGAAAGATTCCTCCTCTTCTTCCCGGCCGCCCAGCGACAAGGCGCCGGTGGAGCCGCTTCCACACGAGTACGTTCCTGGCCCGTGTACTCTAAATTTTGATTTCACAATTGAAAACCCTTCATCGGTCCCAGGCCGATACGAACATGTGTCGATGTACATGTGTTCGATAACAGTGAGTCACGTCGAGGCCATGAAGAGTGACAGTAACTGGGGTCCCTAAATTATGGTGCAAATCCCTGCTCCCGAAGAGAGCATCACTACCCATGTGAAGGGGTTTATAAGTGTTTACACTTACCCCTTCACATTAAGTCCCCTCGACTCGGCGATCCTCGATTTCTACAAAAGATATCAGGTCACCCTCGACCAAATCCACCCCTCTCTATGGTGCATCGTAATTATGTTGCACTTCTTCTCCAGCAAGGCCGAGGGACTGGAGTTTACGTTAAATCACCTCATGCGGTTGTACCAGCCTCAAATCTATCCAGGACTAATCAAGCTCCAACGCCGGCAACGAATGCCTTATTCTCGAGCATCAACGATGATAAGGATCGAGGTTGGATGAGCCGCTTTATACGGGTGAGGACCCGTGACATTATCCTGGAGGAGAAGATGCCGTTCCCCGAGAAGTGGAACCCAAACCGTAAGTGACCTTTTAAAATTTATTCTTAGTACCCTCTTCGATTTTTCCTAATGTTCTTTCTCGACATGCAGTTGTTCCTTAGATACCTCAAGCGATCCCCGATCTCGAAGATTGGGTTCGGAAGTTAGACTCAACTTTCTCTCATGCCGAATGCGCATGTCGTGATTTGGCAATGGGCAGATGGGAGGCCAAGAACCATGGTAAGGATCTCCTTTATCATATTCTGAAACAATCTTTGTACTTCATTCATATCTAATCTTCTTTCATGCAGGCCTGACCAAGGACGCCATATTGAGGCCCTCGAGTGGTGAGGAAGAAACCAAGTCTCCCGTTCCGAAGCCGGGGAAAGACAAGAAGAGGAAGGGTGTCTCGTAGTCCGAGGACCCCAAGCCTAAGCCTCTAAAGGTGAGGCGGAAAGTAATCTCTCTTATGGTGGACTCGGTCCAAAAACTGAGAGAGGAAGAAGAGGAAGATGCCTTAGCACTGACGGTATGATCCAGGAAAGCCGTCAAAGTCGCCAATCCCTCTGAGTTGATGGCGGCTGCTAAAATCAAGCCTCGTGTCGAGAAGGCTTCCAAAAAGAAATTGGGTGAGAATATCGAATCACCAGAGGTCGAAATTATTTCTTGAGCATCCACAACCACACCGGACGGGGCCGATTCTGAAACGCCGAAGGTCGATCAGAGCGCCCCGAGCGAGACAGCATGTCACTTGCCTTCTCTTCCGACCTTTTTCGAGGAGGCACTAAGGGAGGCTCGGGAGATGAAGACCCCAAATATACTTGGAGGCTCTTGTGTAGGGGATCCCTTTCGGGATTGCGTTACTGGAGTCAATGATGCCTCCGATATCAACGACGCTTCATTTCTTCTTGCAAAAGCCCAACATCTCCTATCTCGTGTAAGAATTAGTTGCTGCAATTCCTTACTTTACTCTTTTTTCTCTAAGTCTGACTTGTATTTTCCTTTTTTTATAGGCCTCCGCCAAGTTCCGAGTCGATCTTGGCCAGTGTGAAATCGAGTTCCAGAAGGTCTCTGAGGAGAGGAACGCTCTAAAGCTTCTTTGCAGCCAAAAGGACGAAACTATAAAGGACCTTTGAGCAGATTTGGCCAAGGCTCGTGAGGAAGAGGTCGAGCTAGATAAGCAGGTAACCATCATTTTGAAAAAGTAAAGACTCACCCCAACTGTGGTGGCTAACAATTAACTATCTCAGCTGCAGCAAAAGGTTGAAAGGATCGAACTGCTTTGAGGAGAGGTCGATCAGGTCAAGGCTGATTGTGAATGATGGAAGGAGAGTATGGACTACCTGGCTGCAGAGAAAGAGGTTACCTCGGCCAAACTATCATCGGTCGAGGTTCAACTTCGAGGCATCAAAAAGAAAAGCTCGGCCCAAGCCAAATGGATTGAGAAGCTTAAAGCCGAGCTTGCTGAGGCTAAAGTGGAGATCGAGAAGACAAAGGTCATAGAAGACAAGTCCATTTCCATGTATCGGGCAGATGGTGAGGCTGCTCAAATGCAGTTAAGGGAGGTTGTTGATCGAGAACGATGGAGTAATGAATTGGAAAAGTGCCGATCCCAGGGGGATACCCTCGAGGAAATCCATGCTCGGGGTTTTGACCTCACTGAGGAGATAGCCCAAGCCAAGGCGCTCGAAGCTGATGCCAAGTTGTTGGCCTCCTCCGATGATGAAGACGATGATGAAGAAGGCAGTCGGGGTGGATCTTACTAAGGGTCTGAAGGAGAGGTTGCTCCCGAAAGAGAGGCCGACCCCGATCATAGTTAGGACTTAGCTTCTTTTTCTTTTCTTTTTGTAAGACCTTGATCGGTCTTTTGTAAGAAAACTTCTTTTGAATGCCTTCATAATTGTTATGTTCAAATATGTTTTGTGCCTTTGCCTTGTAAACTTTTTTGTCACTTTAACTTCAATAATCGAGTGAGCATTATCTCTAACTCAAAGTAGAACAAACCCTTAGGTTTCTTAGCTAAGCAAAGGTAAGTCCCCGAGCTCAGTAATATGTTCGAGATTTTTGTTTCGGATGGCTTGATCAAAGCCATAATTGCATTGTTTTTATAACTAAGTTCGAGTAAATTTGGAACTTAGAGTAGAACAAACCTTTAGTTTTTTTATCAAATAATGAGTAAATTTCGAATTTACAGTAACATACCCCTTAAGGTTTTATGAGAAAGAATCTTCGAGCGTCATTTTCATTCGAACTCAGAATAGTGGAATCCTTAGGTCCGAATTGAGTGAGAACAAGATCTCGAACTCAAATTGTATTGTCCCTTAGGCTCTTTGTGTCGATATGGCCTCTAAAAGATGGCTATTATTTCCTTCTTTCGGCTTAAAAGACTTAGTAAAAAATTTCTTTATGCCTTAGCATGTATCTGTTACCCATTGGGTTTTTTGAGTGTTCGACGTCGATTGAAACCCCTTTGCCTTTATGTGCCTTAGCACGTTTGTGTTAAGATAATTTGATACCTCTAAATGTTTTTCGAGGGCTGATTTTATCGAAGCCCTTTTGATTATTTGCCGAGGGTAGCCTTTTTTAACCGGGTTTTCTAAGAATTTTAAGGCCTATTTTTTGTTGCGGAATTCGGACGTCTCCGAGCCACGTTATTTTGGCTATAGCCTTTAATTTGGCCGTAGTCTTTGGGTCGGCCTCTTGGGCTTATTTTCCAATAACATTTCGAACTTGTTCGAAATATTAGTCCCTGAGAATGATGGCCTTGGCATATAGATCAAGGGGTGCCTCTTTGAGGTCTTATGAACTTGAGTTTAGATAACTCGAATATTCCTTTCGTCGGTGGCAGTCCCTGAATGTTCGAGGTATATTTGCACTTGGCTCTTGGGCCATTTCTCATAAAGTCATAAGTATGAGGTCTGTATAGTGGAGAAATTTCTTCGATACACAAAATATTTGATGAAGAAAGAATGCTTCTTTGAATAATTTATAATGCGTACATGTTTTGCCATCGGGGCTCGACTAATCTATATGGACACGGTTCACTCGACCGTTTGGCCCATTACAAAGTTTCCCTATCGAGGCCCTTTGACGTGAGGTACTTTTCTCGAAACATAACACCCGAGGGTGATGCCCCCAGTATTCGAGGTTGATTACAAAGAAGCCTCGGATACTGTTCAATTGTCCTCAGGTAGCACATAATTGTTGCCTTGTTAGAAACCTCGCCAGAAAAAACCATTTGGGATAAAAACCGATCTAAGAGAAAAAGAGTGCAACGCGTACTTTAAAACTTGAGGTCTCGATGTCTTTGTTCGAACTCCTGCAATGAGTTAGCTTCAAATATATACAAATGAAATAAGGGAGACAGTCATACCTTAACAATAATATCGTTTGAGAAGCGATATGTTCCAGTTGTTTGGCAGTGGTTCGCCGTCCATCATTCCGACTTTATAAGACCCTTTTTCCGACTATATCAAGGACTTGGTAGGGTCCTTTCCAATTCGGGCCGAGATTCCCTTCATTAGGATCTCTAGTGTTGATCGTGACTTTCACTCTGAAGTGGCGAAGGTTGGTCTTCTATTGTAGTACCTTTCAATTCGTTGCTTTTGTGCAGCCATTCGAATGAGTGCAACTTCTCTCATTTTCCATCTAACAGTTCGAGCCTAGTATTCATAGCCTTGTTGTTAGATTCCTCGGTTGTGTGCCAAAACCTGGCACTGGGTTCTCGGACTTCGACGGGAATCAAGGCTTCGGTGCCATATACTAAGGAAAACGGAGTTGCTCATATACTGGACTTCAATGTTGTTCGATATTCCCAAAGGACTTCGGGTAGAATTTCTCTTCATTTCCCTTTAGCTTCGTTCAACCTTTTCTTTAGGTTTTGGATGATAGTTTTGTTCGTCGATCCAGCCTGTCCATTCCTACTAGGGTGATATGGTGATGACAATATCCTTTTTATTTTATGACCTTCGAGGAATTTTGTCACTCTGCTGCCGATAAATTGTTTACCATTGTCATACTATTTCTGTGGGTATTCCAAATCGATACGTGATGTGATCCCAGATTAAATCAATAATCTACTTCTCTCCGACTTTCTCGAAAGCTTGTGCTTAAACCCATTTAGAGAAATAGTTAGTCATAAATAAAATGAACTTAGCTTTACATAGGGCCGATGGCAAAGGGTCGACGATATCCATCCCCCATTTCATGAATGGACACGGGTATAGGACCGAGTGAAGTTGTTCCTCGGGCTAGTGGATCATCGGTGCAAATTTTGACATTTATCGCATTTTCGAAAACACTCCTTAGAATCTTTTTCCATGATATCCCAGTAGTTTCCTGCTCTAATGACTTTGCGAATTAGTGACTCGGTGCTGGAGTGGTTCCCACAAGTACCTTCATGGACCTCTCGTAGAACAAAATCGGTGTCTTCTAGTCCCAAACACACTGCCAATGATCCATCGAATGTCTTTCTATATAATGTTCCATCTTCGGCTATTGTGAAGCGAGCAACTTTAGTTCGTAGGGCCCTCGACTCTTTAGGTTACTTTGGGAGCTTTCCATTCTTCAAGTACTCGATGTATTAATTCCTCCAGTCCCAAGTTAAGCTTGTAAAATTTATCTCGGCATGTCCTTCCTCGATCACGGATCTCGAGAGTTAAATGACCGTCCCCGAGCTAATCTCATCCTCCTCGACCGATGACCCCAAATTTGCAAGTGCATCGACCTCACTTGTTTTTCCCGAGGTACATGCTGTAAAGTCTATTCCGTGAATCGGTGCGAAGTTACCAGCAATTTGTCAAAATACCTTTGCATTCTATCCTCTTGAACTTCGAAGGTTTTGTTTACCTGGTTCACTACCAGTAAAGAGTCGCACTTAGCTTCAATGACTTCTACTCCTAAGCTTTTAGCTAGCTCGAGACTTGCAATCATGGACTCATACTCGGCTTCATTGTTAGTCAATCTAGAGGTTTTGAGAGATTGTCTAATAGTGCTACCCGTGGGTGGATTAAAAATGATGCATATCTCGTACCCCTTCACATTCGAAGCATCGTCAGTTAAAAGGGTCCATACCCCCGATGATGTACCTGATTTTAATAAGAGTTCCCTTTCAACTTCGGGTACGAGGGTTGGCGTGAAATCGGCCTCGAAGTCCGCTAAGATTTGAGACTTGATGGCCATTTGGGGTTGATATTCGATATTGTACCCACTGAGTTCGGCGGCCCATTTGGCTGATCGTCCTGATAGCTCGGGCTTGTGCAAAATATTACGGAGTGGGTAAGTGGTTAACACACATATGTGGTTACATTGAAAATATGGTTTTAACTTTCTAGAAGTACTTATTAGTGCAAGTGCCAATTTCTCCAAATGTGTATATCTAGTCTCTGTTTCTCCTAGGGTTCTACTTACATAATAAACAGGAAATTGGGTACCTTGTTCTTCTCGTACTAGGACACCACTTACCGCGATTTCGGATACTGCCAAGTACAAGTAAAACTCTTCGTCTGCCTTCAGAGTGTGAAACAGTGGTGTGCTCGACAAGTATCGCTTCAATTCTTCAAATTCCTACTGGCATTCCGTAGTCCAGGAGAAATCATTCTTCTTTTTTAGTAGAGATAAAAATGTGTGGCTTCGATCTGAATCGGCCTAAAGCAGCTATCCATCATGTCAGCCTCTGCACGGCTTTAACATTGTTTATGACGGTGATGTCTTCGATACCACGAAGCCAAGGAGCTTGCCCGAACCGACCCCGAAAGCACATTTCTCTAGGTTGAGCTTCATGTTATATTTCCTTAAGATCTCGAACATTTCCTGAAAATTAACCAAATGGTCCTCTGCGCTCAGGGACTTAACTAGCATGTCATCAATATAAAATTCCATTGGCTTACCTATTTTTCCTTCGAACATCTTATTTACTAGAGGTTGATATGTAGCCCCCGCATTTTTTTAGCCCGAAGGACATTACATTATAACAATATGTTCCATACTTGGTGATAAACGAAGTCTTTTCTTGGTCTTCTAGGTTCATTTGGATTTGATTGTGCCCGAAATAGGCATCGAGAAAAGCAAGCATCTCGTGGCCCGCCGTGGCATCGATCATGCGATCGATGTTAGGCAATGGAAAAGAATCTTTGGGACACGCTTCATTTAAGTCCTTATAGTCTACACAATCTAAGTTTGTTCCTTTTTTTAGGAACTACAACTACGTTATCTAACCATTCGGGGTATTTCACCTCCCGAATGGGCCCTATTTTGAGAAGTTTAGTTACCGCATCCTTTATGAAGACGTGCTTTACCTCGGACTGGGCCTTATCTTTTGCTTCACTAGTCTGAACTTGGGGTCTAGGCTCAGTCAATGCATCATTATCTCCGGTGGGATCCCTGTCATGTCTAAATAGGACCACGTAATACAGTCTATGTTATCAATAAGAAATTGAATAAGCTTTTTCCTGAGTTCAGGAGTTAACCCCGTTCCTAGGTATATCTTTCGCTCAGCAAAATACTCGATCAATATAACATGTTCCAGCTCCTCGGTCGTTTATTAGGTGGCGTCTGAATCCTTGTGAACAACAAATATTCGAGGGGTTAGAAAATCCTCATCTTCCTCTTTTGTCACCTATTTCTCCGATTCGGTCGAGGCTAGTGGCGGTTATTGCTATTTGGCTCCATGTTTACCTTTAATGTTCGACTTTTCTGAGGTTGACAAAGTTGATATCAGCATTACCTTATCGGCCGAAAACATTTCCTTTGCAGCATGTTGCCCTCCATATACTATTTTTACACCGCCCGACGTCGGGAATTTCATCATCCGGTGGAGGGTTGAGGGAAGTGCCCTCATGTTGTGGATCTAAATCCTTCTGACCAGGGCATTGTACCTCATGTTGCCTTCAATTACATGGAATTTGGTATCCTGGATGGTTCCGGCCACGTTCACCGGTAGGATGATCTCCCTCTTGGTTGTTTCACTGGCCATATTGAAGCCCTTTAAGACTAGAGTTGCAGGTACGATTTGATCCTGTAGGTCGAGCTGTTCCACGACCCTAGATCAGATGATGTTTTCCGAGGTACTTGGATCCACTAAAACACGCTTAACTTGAACTTTATTTAACAAAATAGAAATTACCAAAGCTTCGTTGTGAGTTGGGAAATGCCCTATGCTTCTTCATCGTTGAATGAAAAGGTGCCTTCCGGCATATAATCTCGGGTTCGTTTCTCTCTAGTGATTGACACCTTAGTGCGTTTGAATATGGGTCCTTGTGGAATGTCGACCCCACCGACGATCATATGGATGACATGTTGGGGTTCTTCCTGTTCATTCTTTCTATTGGCGTCCCTTTCCCTGAAATGATTCTTAGCTTGATCACTGAGGAACTCTCGAAGGTGACCCTCGTTGAATAGACGGGCTACCTCTTCCCTCAATTTCATGAAATGCTCGATCTTGTGATCATGTGTGCCATGATACTTGCACATCAGATTTGGGTTTCTTTGGGAATGATCGGTCTGTATGGGTCTAGGCCACCTAGTGTCTTTAATCCTTCTGATAGCCGATACAATGCCTGATGCTTTGATGCTAAAATTATATTCCGATAACCGAGGTACCTCTGTGGGATCTGCATACTTGTCAAAACTAGTTTTGCTCATAAGTCCCCGAGAACTTTGTCCTCGATCACTTCTTCAATCATTCTAGGTGGCACTGTGTCCTGGGTTGTTGCTCCTTCGATCTACAGTATATGGTTGGTATCGGTCTTTGTTCTACCTTGGCTCCCTACCGACGTCCCTCTGATTTTTCCTGTCGGCCTATTTGGACGTACTGAACCGAGGGAGCTCCTAATTGTTCATCCTCGACCCTGATCTTTGATTGATATCGATTATGTACATCTGCCCAAGTTACAGCTGGATACTTAATCAAATTTTGCTTCAACTGACGTGATGCTATCGAAATCCGTTCATTCAACCCCTGGGTGAAAGCTTGAAAGGCCCAATCATCTGTGACCAGTGGCAAATCCATCCACTCTATTTGAATTTGGGACACGAACTCCCTTAGCATCTCATTATCCCTTTATCTTACCTTGAAGAGGTCTGATTTCCTTGTTGCGACCATTGTGGCCCCGTCGTGCACCTTTACGAAAGAATCTGCTAACATGGCGAACGAATCGATGGAATTTGGTGGTAAGTTGTGATACCAAATCATAGCTCCCTTCAACAGGGTCTCTCCAAACGTTTTCAACAACATAGACTCGATCTCGTCATCCTCCAAATTGTTCCCCTTAATGGCGCATGTGTATGAGGTAACATGCTCATTGGGGTCGGTGGTCCCGTTATATTTGGGTATGTCGGGCGTACAAAACTTCTTTTGAATGGGATTCGGAGCCGCACTTGGAGGTAATGGCTTTTGCAAAAACTTCTTCGGATCCATTCCCTTCAAGACTAGTGGTGCCCCCGGTATCAGATCAACTCGAGAGTTGCAAGTCCACTTTTTTTTATCATTGGCTTCGATTTTATTCTCCTGATTCAATTAACTTGGTGAGCTCCTCGAGCATTTTCATTATCGTAGGATCAGTCCTCGATATGTTATCACTCTATATTTTCGGTACTAGCTCGGTACGACAAGCAATCTCCGACTCGACCCTATTTGGAGCTCTATGCTGATTTTTTAACTAAGCAATAGTGGATTGTTGAGCTTGAAGCATTTCGAATATCACTTGGAGACTGACTCCTTCGCCTCCTTTGCCTTGCGTACCTTGGCCTTCAGATCGGCCTTCTGCGTACACTCCCCTCGAGATCTGCGCCTAAGTCCGCATTCAGAGCAACGTGTGAACTGACGTCAACTGGGTTGACAGGTGATACTCCTCCGAGATTAGCCTGAGGCACCTCGATTTCTGGAGCAATTGCATTTTCTTTTTTCCCATGAAGTCTTAGGCCATTGTCACCGTATGTGGATGCGTTTTGTGAGTTTGACATGTTTTAACCTGAAAGTAAAAATTCTTGACAAGAACAAGCGTAAAATAGTGTGTTTTACCAGAATCAGTACTGAACAATCACTATTATCCTTATCCCCACGGTGAGCGCTAAACTATTTACCCTAAAATTTGAGTAACAATTAAACTTATATTGTGGTTTTAAGGATACGTGATCTAATCCAATACTAATTGATAAACAATGAACTAAATGAGTAAATTGAACAGTAGAATAAATCAAACCAAAGTTTTAGCAGTGTTTCGACCTCGATTCGAGATGGTCTCGAGGTTGGATAATAAGAACAGTCAATAACAATAATGAACAATAACGAACAATAATGGATAGTAAGTGAATAAAAGCAGCGTATATATTCTTTATCAGTGAATGATGATGATACAAATGAATGTGGGTCCCTCTTTATATAGTAGAGAAATCCTAAATAAGGTAAAATTATAATAACGAAAATATATCCCATGATTGGCGTCAACAACCGCTTGATTCGATATGTTCCGAGATTTTCGCCGAGATCTTCGGTCAGTTGCTAATATCTCACCATTCCGTTATCACACCCCACTCGAGGTTAGATATGCTCGATCTCGATCTTCAGTGAACACCTCGATTTCCATGTTAAATATTCTATCTTCGAACTCGGGCTTGGTCTGTTACGAGCTTACCTTCGAGGCAGCCCCCATTTCTATGAAATCGGGTATGCCCGATTTC